>PVJC01046500.1:0-13277 GCA_004026665.1 Murina feae
TCTCTCAGCTCCCACACTCTCCCACCCTCCTGTCCTCATTTTCCCTCCTCTCCCCTTCTTTTTTAAGTTTTTTTTTCTTTTAACTTTCAAGGTCATTCCGGACTCCTAAAGCCGCCAGTCCCTCAGTGAGACATGAGCGCCACTGGCGTCCGTGGCCTCTGTTTCCGTGGCAACCCAGTAACCATTAATTTTCAATTAAAGGAGACAAAAAGCTGGATGACAGCGCTAGGTCTGCTGAAGATGTCAAGAATCTGTATTAATATACAGCAAGAGAGCATAATTGTGTGTCCATCTTCCCGAGCAGCGAAAAATGGAGGGATAATTACCAGCTCGAAAGCCACTCTGTAATTTAGTTCTTACTGTCACCACAGCCCTACACATTAGCATAAATTAAAAGCAGAGTTTATTGTTATCAAAGTGCATTGATATCGCCAGACCCGCTTTCTTCCTTTTAACTGTTTGTCGTGGGTGAGTGACTCCCCAACTCTCGCTGGGGTCTCCCAGGGGTGGGAGGGGCGTAAGTGTAGGGGCTGCTGGGTACTAGGGTATTAGATCTGGAAGGTCACGGCCATTTTTCCCATCTTCCCAGGGGCTGGTGGGGACCAGGGTCAGGGCGTTGCCCCTCTGAAGGGACCAGGGATGGAGGGGCTTGGACACTAACCCACCTCTCCATGCCAGCACTTTGCTTAGCTCCAGCCCCTCCAGCTCTTTCCAGAGGGGGCTGCTGCCCTGTGGGGGGGTCCCTCTGCAGTGCCTGGCACAGCGCAGGGCAAGTGACCGGTGCTCAAGGCCAACCTGTTAAACAAAGGGATGCATGAATGCCCCAGGGTCTCCTCTCACGGGTGCATGGCAGCAGGGGCCTTGCTGTTTTCCCAGTTCAGGGCCGGCCAGCTCAGAAGGAAGGTGCTCCCAGTGTGGCCCCCTGGCTGCTCCCCACTTGCTGGGGGACCATCCACCACTGCACCCAGCCCCCCACGCACACCTGGGTCCTGCCACCCTGAAAACTCACCTCTGAGCAGAGTAGCTGGAGCTCCTTGATGGTCGCCCTGCTGCCAGGGTGCCCGTGACAACGCGACAGCGACAGGAATCACAGATTCCCGTGAATGGGGGCTGCGGGCTTTCTCGCATTCTATCCAGAGAGAGCTGTCCTTCAGAAGGGAATTTAGTGTAATTACCCTAAGGGAGCGATCCTTAAACAGTCAGTCACAACACTGACCTCCTGGCTGAGATCTGACAGCAAAATTACAGGCTGTGTACTCAACAGAAGGGGCATCCTCCTTTTGGGGATGGGATTGGGGGCGGGGGGAGGAGGGAAAGGAGATGCAGAAGCTTTAGAAGGAGAGTGTGGCTCCCAGCTGCCAGGCGAGCGGGTTCTCCTTGGCAAGGCGTGTGTGGGGCAGGGAGAAGGTGCCCAGGGTCCCTTGGTACTTCCGCAGGTTCACAGGGAGGGGTTGAGCTGGGCAGCCGGGCTCTTTAAATCTCTGAGGCACGGTCTGTGACCTTAGCTACATTTACTCCTATTGTGGGTGGGGTTTGGAGGGCACTGGGAACTACCTGATAAGCCACTCAGGTGTATTTCCCCAAACGGATCTGTCCCCAGGTCTCTCTCCCAGTGCCTGCGTGTCACCAGCGCTCCCCCTTCCAGCTCATCGGCGACCACTGCAAACCTAGCGCGGACTCATCTGCCGGACCTGCTGGCCTGTCGCATGGCAGAACCCTGGGCACACGGGCCAGGCAGGTTTGCACAAGGTGCCAGAGAAAGTCTGGGGTGCGGACACACTGCCATGCACTGTGGAGCCTGGGGAGGAATGAAAGTAGATCCCCCAATCTCACAGCTGGGAGGGACCCCAAGCCAGCAGGTCAGACTCCTCCCAGAGCAGGGGTCCCCTCTGCTCAACCTCTACTGCAAACCCAGCGCCTCTGCTCACAGGGCCACGGGCAGGAGCGCACACCTCTAAAGGGGTCCGTTTCGCCCCTGGTTCCGGAGCAGCTCCTCCTGAGCAGAGTGAACAAATCTACCCTTTCTCTGGTGGAACTGCCGTTCAGCTACATGAAGACAAAGCTCAGCTGTCCAACGTCTTCCACGCTGGGCCCCGGTGGGCCTGTCACCTTTCCATTCACCCTCTTACGGGAGAGCCAGAGAGGAGTCTGACAGGGCGAGGGAGGGCCCAAAGCACAAACCCAGCACCTACTGAGCATCGTGTGTGTGTGTGTGTGTGTGTGTGTGTGTGTGTGTGTGTGTGTGTGTGTGTGAGAGAGAGAGAGAGAGAGAGAGAGAGAGAGAGAGTTGTTGTTCCACTGACGGATGCATCCTTTGGGTGATTCTTGCACGCGCCCCGATCGGGCATGGAACCCACAGCCTTGGACCCGTCTCACTTTCCTCTTCCCAGGCATCCCGAGAGGGCAGGGTATATCCTTCCCATTTTACTGCCGAGGACAGGACAGCGCGGCCCAGGAAGCTGCGCGCACTTGTCCCGACGGCCCCAGCCGAGGCCTTTCCTTGAGGATCCAGCTGCCTTTGCGCCAGGCCCCTCGGGCACCATGAGCTCCCGCGCTGGTCTGCCTGTCTCCTCACCTCCCAGGGGCTTCGCTCCAGAGACACCGTCTCTCCTCTCTCCCTGGCAGGGGAAGGAATTGCGGGGGAAACCCAGCTCAAGTCCTGCTTCCTCCTGGAAGCCCTCCTGCCCTGAGTAATTGCTTCAACGACAAGGCCAGCTCTTGCTTCTGACCCCAGGCTCCAGGGCTCCTGCTGTGTGAGGGACAGAGGGCATGTCACTCAGCTCTGCAGGCCTTGCCCTGACCCAGAGCTGCCCGGGACCCCTTTATCCTCAGAGATGGGGATCTGTTTCAGACCAGCTGCTTTCCCCAGTTCCTCTACCCTTTCTGCTTCTTTCCACAGCTCTGAGACCTTACCCATTCCTAAGTTCACTGTCTAGTTCCCTCGCTTTAGGCTCCCAAAGGGCAGACTTTGCTGGCTGTGTTTTCTGTCGCCCCCCAAGCACTCAGACCAGTGTCTGGTAGGTAGCCGGTGCCCCATGCATGTTTGTCCAGTGGCGGGAAGAGTACGTAAAGCCCTTTGCGGCGACATGGTATTTGCACAGCAGCGAGGACTTAGGGCTCTAGGGATGGGGTAGGAGGCTTGTCCAAGTTCATGGAGCAGGCAACACCGATTCAAGCTCTCATTCACATCAGGCTGCTGAGCACACAGCCACGCCAGGGCCCTGAACCAGGCCCTTGTTCTGAATTTTGAGTTGGGGGCGTGAGGCAGCTGGCTTCCTGGGGGCTTTCTGCCTGCAGACCAACCAGCAGATCCCCCTGGGGGTCCTTCCCTCCCAACAGGGTGAGGGAGGCTCCTTCCCCTTCCGGCAGCTACGTTCTCCCCTCCCCCCGCATCTCCACCCCAGCCTGGGAGGGGCCCACAGGTGCAGTCCAGCTCCCTCCCTTTCCCCTCGTCCCCCCAGGACTGGGTTCCTGCCGGGGCTGGAGTCCACACCCCGGGGCCCCAGGAGCCCCTGGGAGGCCCGCACCCCAGACTCTGAGAGGCTCTTCTCCCTCAGATGTGAATCCGGGCCCCAGAGTGCCCACACAGAACATACATCTTAAACAAACACTTCTCCTTGCTGTTTATCTCCCTGGCCTTTAAACAAACTCTTTCAAAGGTTTCTGCTGATAGGAGAGATTTACTGAAAACCATTCCTCGCTTAAAAGCCCTGGGTTTACGCGGCTGGGGTGGGGGCAGCCAGGGGCCTTCAGCCTGGGCTTTCTCTGCCTCGGGACCACATGTTTATCCTCTGGGCCTTGATAGAGGAGCAACACAGACTAATCTTTATGGAAAAGAAAACAAGGAAGGCAGAGCAGGGGAGGGGTGGAGGCTGGGGGAGAAGTTTGGTTCTCGTCATTGACTCCGTGAGGTCTTGGCAGGGCCAACCCGCCAGTGCCCACCCCACCGAGGACAGCCTGGGGGTGGGGCGCGGTGCTGGGGAAGGGTGGGGCTTCCGTGAACTTTGGACCTAAGGCTCTGGGGCAGGTGAGCCTATTCTTGGGCCCCCACACCCTGGCCAGAGGCCAGAGTGGGCCTCTCCCAGCTGATGGGGGAAGGGCAGGGCAGCAGCCATGTGACAATGTATTTACTCCTGCTTTCGACCAACATTTAGGAAACACCAAGCATAAGCCAGGACCTGGGGTACAGGGTTGAGTAATCATTAACATGGATTTCAGCATTTCTGTGGGCCTGGCACCATTCTCAATGACTTACATGAACCAGCTTATTCAACACAACAGCCCTAGCAGCAGATTCTAGAATTATCCCAGCTTTGCAGATGGGGCAACCAAGGCACAGATGAATTACTGGGCCCTCCTCCCCCCCCCCCCCCCCCCCCCCCCCCCCCCCCCCCCCCCCGCCCACCCGCAGAGGTTTTGGTTTAAGTGGGATGCAGTCTGGGCATCGGATTCTGAAATGCATCCCCAGTGGAGAGCTGCTTCTGTAGAGACACACTCTCTTGCTGCCTCCTCCTCGTCCTCCCAATAATAATCTCACCAGCGCTAAGGCGCGTGCGTCTCTGGAGTCTGAGATGTGTCTCACAGTCCGTTCTTAGTGGGACAGAGTCATGCGCACCTTATCATCTTAGATTCGAGGAAACATAGGAGTAGCCCCCCTCCCCTTATTCTCAGGGACACGTTTCAAGACCCCCCTTCCACCCCTGTGGATACTTGAAACCACAGGTAGTACCAAACCCTATATACACTGTATGTTTCCCCATATATGCCTGTGATATGGTTTAGCTTTTAAATATATATTTTATTGATTTTTCACAGAGAGGAAGAGAGAGGGATAGAGAGTTAGAAACATTGATGAGAGAGAAACATCGATCACTTGCCTCCTGCACACTCCCCACTGGGGATGTGCCTGCAACCAAGGCACATGCCCTTGACCAGAATTGAACCTGGGACCCTTGAGTCCACAGGCTGACGCTCTATCCACTGAGCCAAACCGGTCAGGGCCAGCTTAGCTTTTAAATTCGGCACGCAGTAAGAGATGAACAGCAACAGCGAACAATGAAGCAGGACATTCTAACAGGACGCTGTAATCAGTTATGTGCCTGCGGTCACTCCAATAACGGAGCCAGCCGCTGAGTGACTAATGGGCGGGCAGTGTCCACAGTGCGGAGATGCCGGACAAAGGGATGATTCACGCCCGGGTGGGACCGAGCGAGACATCTCGAGGTTTCATCGCCCTGCTCAGAACAGCGGGGAACTTAAAACGTACGAATCGTTTATTTCTGGAATTTTCCACGTAATAGTTCAGACCTCGTGAGGCCACGGGTAGCCGAAACTGCGGCAAGTGAAACAGCAGAGGAGAGGGAACGACCGCGCGGGAACGGAGAACTGACCTCTGCCACCTGTGGGGCCTGGGCCCGTGGTCCACATGCATTATCTCCTCCAGTCCCCTTCGGAGGAGAAAACCAAGGCCCTGAGAACGTAGAAACTTGCCCAAGACTGTGAGCTGGTGGAAGGAGGCAGGATTGGACGCCACGTGAAACGGCCTAATGTTGATTCGCGACCCTTGGAGGGTGCTCTGCACTTTTCCAGCCGTCTTCACACTTATTTTGTCCATGGAGGAAGACACTGAAATCCAGAAAGGTTAAGTCATCTAAGTCATACACTTGACTTCTCAACCCGGGAATGGGAAGACCCAGGTGGGGTTTCATTTTGGCTTTTTCTAAACTTACCTGGGCTTTCGTGGAAAGAAAAAACTGCCCCGAAAAGGAGATTGGGGCCAGGGCAGAGGCCTCTGAGAATGGGGGCCCTCTGGGGTCCTGGCCTGAAGGCTGGAGCCATGGCCTGTCCTGGGGCCTCCTAAGGGTGGGGACCCTGGGCAGGGGTGGGTGTCATTGCAGAGCCTCTCCTGACTGCAGTCTGTGCTTTTGTGTGAAGGGGAGGGGCTGAGAGGCAGGTGGGGAAGGGAGCAAAAGGCAGGTAGGAATTTCCACTCCTTCCTGCCCGCAGCTCAGGCCGGAAGCCACGGCCCCTCCTCCGTGTTTACATTCAGTGGGCACCACCCTCACAATGGCACAGACTGACACCCTCCCTCTCCCGTCTCCCCCCACCCCCTTGCTCTGGGCCAAATACCTTTCCCCTCACCCTGAAAGCACCTTTCAGCACCTGGTTCCCTGAGTTGGGCCCAGCTTCCAGGGAAGAAAAGGGGAGAGTGTGAGGAGGGGGGTGTGGGGGAGGCAGGGTGGGGAGGCAGGAGGTAGCCCGGGCTAGGACAAAGCCGCGGGAGCACTCGTCACCTTTCTTTTCCATATTATTTTTTATGACACCCAGTTTCGAAAACCTTTCCTTCCCCCCTAGCAACGCTGCACTGAGATACTCCATTCACACCAAGGTAAACACGACTGATAACAGCGTCTAAAGTGATCCTTCCAGGGAGAAGTGCGCTTTGGCAGCGGCCTCTTTGTTTGTCCATTCATTCTTTGATTTGCTCAACCATTTCCCTTGGCATTCCCGAGGACCCTCCATGCCCTCCGCAGGCCTCGGCCCGCCATCGCCAGGCTGTTTGGTGGGCTGCTGGCCAAGCTCTGGCCTTTGCCGGCAGGGACACCTCCACCTTCTTACCCAACACGCAGATACAGTCGGTGGCCGCGATCCAAACTCGTTTTCACAATCCAGTGGCGGGAAAGGGGATGCATCCTCATGAAAAGAGTTGGGGGGATTTTGCTTTATATGAAAAGGGAGGTGCTCTGATGGCGGATCCTCAGTTTATTCTATGTGGCCATGGGGCCGAGCTCCTCGGGACAGCTGGGCAGGACCCCAGGGGGCATCAGGCCTTGGGTGGCATTTCCAACGGGGGCCATTGGCGATGGGGGCTCTGCACTCCTTTCTCTCTCGGTCCTTCTCAGTGGAGAAGGGCTAATTGTGAGCTGTTAGGCAGGGGTTCTCAGCCTTCTGGCCCTTTAAATACAGTTCCTCATGTTGTGACCCAACCATAAAATTATTTCCGTTGCTATTTCGTAACTGTAATGTGGCTACTGTTATGAATCGTAATGTAAATATCTGGTATGCAGGATGGTCTTAGGCGACCCCTGTGTTAGGGGAAGACTCTGAGCTCAGAGCTGGAAGGGACTCAAAAGAATCACCTACTCCAGTCGTGTAAAGGGCAGAGTGACTTCAAAGGGCACAGTCTTTTCTTAAATGTAATTTACCCTGAAATGCAAAATAGAAAACAGCTCTGGTTGAAGCCAGGAGCTTGGCTGGGCCCTGCATGCCCCCCCCTCCCTGAAATGGGGTGAAGCTCGCCCGTGGCACTCTGAAGTGAGAGCAGTGATCCATTCTACAGACGAGGAAGCAGTCGGAACACAATGGGGAGGACAGTGGTCCTTAGGGTCCTCCACGCTCCCATGGTCTATTCTTGGTTCATGCTCATTCCCAAGACTCATGGTGAACTTGACCTGCAAAATCCATGCTTCAGGTCAGCTCAGAAGCCACATCCTCTGTGGAGCCTTTCCCAGTCCCCCCCTGACCCCAGAACCCCCAGTGTTTGCACCTCTCTTAGGTTTCCTTCCCTTGCATCTCTGCTCTCCTTGACGCCGGTCTTCTCTCCCTCCCTGGACAGTTGGGCTCTCTGAGGTCAGGTGTGCAAGGTGTGCAATCGCAGGAAGCTGCTGACATGTTTGCTGGCGTGTAGGGAGATGCTTTGCCCATGGTGAGGGGGTCTGACTACTGGACAGCTCTAGGTCTCATCACCTCAGCGGGGGAGGGGGAGCACTGAATTTGATTGACAGCTATTTGGAGACCTGAAGTAGGCTGGGGGAGAGCAGCAGCCTTCAGAGCCTGGGGAGGGCGCTTCTGCCCTGAACTGGCCCCCCCTCAGCCCTGAGAGGATGGATAGCGGTTGGGGAAGCGAGGGAAGTCGGCGCGTCTACACCCCCCACATCACTGTTTCCCTCTTCTCGGGCATTTTAAGAGCTCAGACTCAAACCCTTCAAGGGCTTTTGAAACAATTAGATTTGCAAGTGCTCCGCGCTCAGTCTAATTGCTTAAAAGCCACTTCAGGCTCCAACTGACCCAGAGCAAAGCCTGTGGAGGGGACCAGCAGGAGGGGAGACCTGAGACACTCTGTCGCCCTGTTTCCCCAGCTTTTTTGGGTGACGAGGGCCTGGGCCGGAGGTGATGCCAGAAAGAGGCCTTCGATTGTCCCCAGTGGCACCACCCCCTGTCCCTTACCTTTGCCCCTAGGAAGTTCCTTACATGTAATTCTTCTCTCCTATAGTCCTTCTCTCATGTAATTCCCAGCATCCTCACAAACAGTGTTCAGAGTTAGAAAGTGATTGGCCCCAGGCAGGCAGGTCCAGGCGCCTCAGAGAGCAAACCCCAAGCTGCCTGACTCAAAGATGATGCCGTTTCTGGGATCTTCTGCGAGGGGGGCACCAGGAGCTTCCGCACCCTCCAAGGCAGCCCATCTCTCCGCGCCTTCCGCATTGCTCTCTCCTCATATCCTGGCTCCTGCACAAAATTCTCTCTGGCCTAAGACCTTGTATTGCTGCATATCAGGCACAGCCACCTCCTCCCTGCAGCCTCCATGACCTTCCAGGGCCTCCCTAACCTAACCCTGCCTCCCCTAGCCCAGCCCCCCTCTGTGCCTCTTTGTGTGCTGTGCACTTGCCTCCACTCTCACCATCCAAACGCAGACACTGTTTGTGTGTCCAGCACCAGGCTTGGGGCGGGAGCCGGGGCGGGGGTGGGGGTGGGGGACGGACAATGGGATTGATGAGCCAAGGAACCTGCTCGGAGAATGACATGCTTTAGTTGGAACATGGAAACATAAACAGATTTGTTCATTTCTTTGCCAAATATTTGTTGAGCACCTATTATGTGCCAGCTGCTGTTCCAGGATGTTGAGGTGAACAAAACAAATGAAGTCCCCAGTTCATGGAGCTTACGTCGTTGGAGGAGAAGCAAGCAGAGTGGTGGATGATCTGCCGGGTGGAAGATGCATGGCGGGAAACAAAGCAAGGGAGGAGGAGGGTCCTGGAGGTGGGACATTTTAGCAGAGACCTGAGTGAAGGGAGGGAAGAGCTTGCCTTCAGGCCCCGAGGCAGAGATGCCCCGGGGCTCAAGGAGGTGAATGAGGGAGGGGGAGAGATGGGGAAGTGAGTCAGAGGGACCAGGGGCCCCCGAGACGATGGGGCTGCAGTCTTAGCAAGGACTTTGGATTTTAGGGTGAGGTGGGAGCCACTGGGGATATTGAGCAAACATGCTTTAGAGGGCTCACTTTCGGACAGCCTGGACCGAGGGCAGGAGGAGCATGGAGACCAGTTAGGAGGTTACTGCAATAGACCAGGGAGAGATGGAGGTGATCTGGGCTGGGACACTGGGAAGAGATCATTCTAATGCAGTGCAGACACTCTATTATGAAGGCACAAGTTAGGGACCCCTGCTGGACCTGGAGATGGGGGCTGGGCGGATGACAAGGAAGGATTGCTGGAGGTTTGATCACAGACTGAATCTTAAATGATGAAGAATTGGTCCAGAGAGGAGATGGGAGATGGGCCAGGGGGGGACAGCAGGAGCTGAGGTGGATGCCTCCATGTTGCAGGGGCCAGGGATCAGTGTCGATGAGCCAGGGCACGGTGTGGGTGGGGCGGGAGGGGCGGGGCGTGAACACCCAGGGCCAGGAGCCACGTTGAAGGGTTTGGGCAGCAGGGAGCCACAGCGGGTGGCAAGTCTGCCCCTGTATGATCCGGTTTGTGCTGGTGAAAGATCATTTTGCCTGTGGAGAAGGGGAGGGCAGGACTGAGGGCTGCTATGGGGACCCCATGACAGATGAGAGTGGCCTGAACTGCAGGAGCTGTGACGGGGCTCAGAGGTGTGTTTATAAAGGGAAGTCACCTAAATGGTCAGACGTTGGCTGATTGGATAAAGGGAGCAGAAGGTGGCAGGACCAAAGAAGGATCCATGTTCAGCTCCAGTGCCTCTAGGCTGGGTGTTGGGGGCGGGGGTAGAGGGGGAAGCCCTAAGTGCCCACTTCTGGGCCTCCTCACAGGGCAAGGAGCCTGTAGAGCCCACTGGGAGCCCCCTTCCTTCCAGATCATTCTTCAGATACCCAAGGCCCTGGATGCTTGTGTGCAATCTGTGCAGGCCGCCTCCCCAGAGCCAGCCTGTGCTTCCTCTCCCTGAGCTGAAGGCAGGGGGTGTGCAAAGCGCTTGTGCATGCAGACTGGGCATCACACGTGTGCTCCTCAAGCTCTTCACGGCTGAAGGTGGAGCCGGGGATGGGAAGGGAAGGCGGGCCGCCTGGGGACAGGGGCTTGGGGGCAAGAGGCAGTTTCCCCCCTGTGCTGCCCCGCGCAGCACTCCAGGAAGCCTGAGAAACGGACAACTGAGCCCAGCCTTCTAGATCTTCAGAAGGTGTGTGTGTCAGCATGGGAGAATAGAACGTGTTTTATCTAACAGTTTGTTAACTTTTAAGTATTTAGACCTATGGAATGTGGGTCTCCATATCTATTTATTTTTTTTTGTACCTTTGCCTGGTCCAGGAGGGGTGAGTGGAAAACTCCCCAGGCTAGGATCCTGTCTTACTTGCCAATTCACTCTCCTTCCAGCACCCCCATTCCTGGCCCCTGGGCCTTGGTAATTTCCACCAAGCTGGAGAGAGAATCAGATCCCTGCCTGATAGTGAGAAATGTGGGCTTCGTGTGGCCTCAGGGGGAGGGGTGGCTGGCTGGTGAGGCCTGGGCAGGGCCTGGGGTTGGGAGCTGGGCCCCAGGCTGACTCTTTAGGATTGAGTGTCCTGGGCTGGTCATCAGCCCTCAGGGCTCCAGGCCCTTTCTTGCAGGATGGGACAGTGATAATAACCCCAATTACCCCTACCTCTCAGGTCCTGGGGGAAGCTGCAGTGGGTGTCTGCCCTGTCCTCAGTGCTATAACATATTTGTCATCATGATCACATAAAATGGCCCTGTGAGGGGGTTTTACGCCAAGCTAAGGGCCAGCTCCTGGCAGGCAGAGTCCACGTTGGTTTTGGTGCCAGATCTTTCTCTTCCCACTTTCGGAGTCCCCCCTGGGCCCCCTCCTGACTCCCCACCAGGGCTGTCTGATGTTTGGGCAACACCTCTGTTCTCTGTGTCTTCAACTCCACTGGCTACATCCTCTCATTCCTTGGAAGCTTTGTCAAGTAACTCACTTGCATATTCTTGAGGCCCCTGCTCCCAGGAGAATATCCATGGGAGAGGATGGGCCCTCACACAGGATCGCATTCAATCCTGGTGGTGAGCCCAGGGGCGGTGCCAGGCGCTGTGATCCCTCCCTCTTTTGCACATGAAGACACTAGAGCAGAGAGAGGTTAAGGCACTTGCCTGGGATGTCTCAGTGGGTTCGTTACTGAGCCAGAACCAGAACTCAGGAATGTGTGGTGGAGTCTGCTCTCCTTCCCCCGGGGGAGCTAGCCTTATTCAGCGCTCCCATGTCACTCCTGTTTGGGAGAAACCTGGAGACAGGTCCTGTCCTCAAGGGTGATGGTGGGCTGATGTTCCGGTTTGTGGGGGACAGGAAGCTCTTTTGGTTTCCTTCCGATTACAGCTGAGGACCTTCCAGGCAAAAGCAAACAAACAATTAACCGGCTCTGATCCGGGCACGGACGATGCGAGGTCTGGAGAGGAAGGCCCGTTGTGTGCTGCAAACTCTGAGGGGAGCGTCTCTGATGGTGCAGGTTCCAGTTCGAGGGGACGCTGTCAGGTTAAGCAG
Organism: Murina feae; assembly: GCA_004026665.1. NCBI lineage: Eukaryota > Metazoa > Chordata > Mammalia > Chiroptera > Vespertilionidae > Murina > Murina feae. The sequence continues at coordinate 11,746 of PVJC01046500.1, forward strand.
CTGCCCCTTCCCCACCCCAACCCTGTCTCAGTCCACAGCCTTCTCAAGTGGGGACCACAGCTACGGTGACGTGGGCTCCCTGGAAAGCTGCCCAATTTGGGGCCAAGGCCCATGACATGATACGTAGCTGTTTTCTTGTTGGTGGAGACAGAAACAATTGGAATCTGGCCCTGCCCGCCCCCCGCCCCCCGCCCCTGGAGCTCACAATCTCATAGGAAGAAGGAGACACACACACACACACACACACACACACACACACGGACAGTATGGAATGAGCATCAGTGGCACACAGTAGGCGTACCATCATTATTTGCCTTTGGCCCTGTGCGGAACTCACCGTGTGACACTGGGCAAGTAAAGTCACTTACCCGCTCGGATCTGGTTTCTCGTCCATAAGATGAAGAAGTTGGGATTGACCGCTGGATGGAATCTTGATTTTCCTCTTAACAACGGGACCTGCATTTCTAATGAAATCCGAGCCAGGACTCCTTGGGCCGCTCAGCTTCTGGAGGCGGGAGCCCTGGCCTGTGCCTTCCTCTTCTTGTCAGATGCGTTCCCAGGGCACCTAAGTGTCTCTGACCGTGAGGCCCGGGCCACATGGAAAAAGCTCAGGACCCGTCTCGTGGAGAAGTCGCCATGGACTTGAAGGAGGGTCAGGCAGGACGTGAGGAAAGACGCAGAGACTGGGGCAAGCAAAGTCCATGTGGGCACAGTGTCCTGTCTGAGAGGAGGGGGAAAGGGGCCCCCAGGAACATCTGGGGGTGAGGGTCATTGCTGCAGTGGTTAGGAACCCAAGTCCGGGCTCCCTTCCTGCAGAAGGAGGTAGAGGCTGCTGGGAGGGGAGCGAAGGAACTGGCAGCGAGGACGCAGCCGTCATCACCGTGTCCACAGTGTCAGCGTGAGCCGGGGTCATGTACAGAAAGCCCAGAGAGTGCCTCACTGTGCGGAACGCCGCCTGAGCCCTGGCAGACCCCAGCGGACCGATGGCCAAAGCTGTGCGTCCCTCCTGGCCTCTGACCTCGGCCGGGAGTGGCAGCCTAGCAGGTCCCCGCCCCTGTGCTCAACAGTTAGGGTGACTATGAGCTGTGCGTGTGGGTGTGTGGGGAGTGTTGTTGCAGGTGTCTTTCGACCACACCCTAACACACACACACACACACACACACACACTGTCCCTCAGTCCTGTCTCTGTTGCTGGATCATTCCTGGCCATCCTGCCCCCGCCCCCCAAGCCTGCACCTTGCTCTAGCCTCCTCCCTTCCCGTTCCCTGAGCCCCCAGCCCTCCCACTCACCATAAATCTGCAGGGCCTGTGGGGTGGGGGGTGGGGTGGGGCTGAGGGGGAAAAGCAGCACAGGAACCAACCCCAGCTAATTTAAACGGCGGTAAATCTCTGTCTATCAGGTTTGTTGTGAGCACAAACATTGCCAAACAAGGGCCCAGATGGCCTGCAGGCCCTCCTCCCCACGGTCTGCAGAGCTTTAAATGGAAATGGGTGCTCTATCATCTGTTTACTACTTGGAAACGCCTGAGTCC
>PVJC01046501.1:0-13279 GCA_004026665.1 Murina feae
AGAGAGGCAGCCATTCTTGCACCACTGGCTTGAACGAAGCCTGCCATGCGACTGCAGCTGCGCGAGACACACCAGGCAAGCCCAGCAGAGTTGCCCAGTTGAGTCCAGTCACCCCACAGAATGTAAGGTCATAGCAGGGTGTTGTTGGAGTCACTGGGTTTTGGGTTTGGAGATCACTAGGCTGTGAGGGGAGTGACGCAAAGATACTCCATATCCTGGATACTCTCCTAGCAGCGAGAATATCCCAGCAGGAGATACTCTCCTCGCAGAACAAGGCAGATAAGCAGTGGAGCAAGGAGTGAAGTGTCTGTAGCACGAAGGGCAGTTTAGCTCAACAGGTGTCCGGCTAAACAGACAGCTCTTCTGCTTGTTTTACCTGGTCAACTACATTTTTCAAGCGCCTCATGATATGCAGCTTAAGTAAGTTCTTTAGGTCAAAATTCAATTTATTAAAAAAAAACAAAGACTAAAGACAGTGACCACATGGTGAAGATATAAAGATAAAAATTTATGAATACATAAAATGTTCAATATTTTCTTTTAAAAATGTGACCTCGGCAACAGAGGCACAATAGGCTTTACTATTTACTAGAAAGGTTATCCTCCTATATAATAGGGTAATATGCAAATTGACCCTAACAGCAGAACCACTGGGAATGACTAGTCACTATGACACACCCTGACCACCAGGGGGCAGATGCTCAATGCAGGAGCTGCCCCCTGGTGGTCAGTGCACTCCCACAGGGGGAGCTCTGCTCAGACACAAGCCAGGCTGACAGCTGCCAGTACAGCGTTGGTGGTGGGAGCCTCTCCTGCCTCCTCAGCAGTGCTGAGGATGTCCAAGTGAAGCTTAGGTCTGCTCCCGGCTGGATAGTGGACATTCCCCAAGGGTTCCCGGGCTGCCAGAGGGATGTCTGACTGCCAGCTTAGGCCTGATTGCCCAGGGAGTGGGCCTAATCCAGCAGGTGGACATCCCCCGAAGGGTCCCAGACTGCGAGAGGGCACAGGCCAGACTGAGGGACCCTCCTGAGTGCACAAATTTTTGTGCACCGGGCCTCTAGTTTTAAATAAAAGCAACCACGTAAATATAAGACACCGAGCGCACAAATTCTCTGACCTTGGAAAAGATGGTGAGCTCCTGCAGCCCTCTATGGATGAGAGACCTTGCTTTCTCCTCTACACGTTTCAGAATGACGGAGAGAATTTTCTCCGCTGCCCCAGGACCTTCCTACTGTTATTCTTGGATTAGCAGTCAAACCCATGGCTGGCTTGGGTAAATGCCATGGAAATCAGCAACTGCTGCGTCACCCAGAGGTGCTAGGAGCTGGCTTTCCCCAGTGCGGCTCACTCCCTAAATTTCTGTACATCTCTGCTCAGATGTCTCCTTATCAGCGAGACCTCACCTGGCCGGCTTCATTCAAGCCCCATTTCCCACTTTGTCTCCCTCTTCAGAATTCCCACTGCGTCATCGGTCTCCCTCCCCGGGAGCGTGGAGACTCGGTCACCACTATCCTCAGTGCGGACAACAGCCGTTGGCACCAACTGGGCATTCAGGCTGCTTGTTGAATGAGCGGGAGTGGAATGACTAAGAACTTCCTTGCAGCGAAATGGAAATGCTGAGCAACACAGTGCACTTGACACTTCTGCTTAGCATCACAGATCATTCCTGCTGTTCCAGTACGTCTTTGAAAGTGGCTGGGTTTCCTAAGTCAATACTCCATTACCCTCTTGTGCTGAGTGAGCGTTTGAAAGGTCAGTATCTAAATTGTTTTGCTGGTCTGTCGTTTCTGCTCTTGACATTCTTGTTTAGCCAACGCTGTGATGGGGCATACCACTGACACACGGCCCGGGAGAGGTCACGCTGGGTGAGCACTGAGCACCCGGGGAGGAGGAGTGGACTGGGCGCCATCCTAACCCCACCCCAAGAGGCCCAGAGGGCCTGAGCAAAGCCACTTAATCTCTGAGATTTTTTTTCAGCCTTAAAATGCAGATACCCCTCCAAGCCTACCTAGTAGAAATACTGTGTTGGCCAAATAAGAAAACGTGTATAAGTGCTCTGCATCACGAAATGCAAGGTGGTAGACTCATGTCACAGCAATAACCAGGCCTCGGCTTTTGAACACCTGGCATAACCAGGGGCCTCTGCTGCTACCATGAGAGATGTCTGCCTCCAACCTCACAAATAGGCTTTCCGTTTAGTTGGGGGAGAGAGGCAGCATGTACATAAAAAAAATGTGCTCATTTAACCAGTAATGCAATCATTTCCAAAATGCTCCAAATGCTGATGCAATTTTTAACACAATTGGCTGACCAGGCGGTATCCTGGCATCTTAGTTTCTATCAAGCAGTATGTGGAGCAATAGACCCCATTTAGCAGACACTTACCTGGTAGAGACCACCCCTCTGCATATATGTGTCTTCTTGGGTCTTATTCATTTGTTCACATGGCTTTTTATTTTTATTTTTAAAATATATTTTATTCATTTTTTTTACAGAGAGGAAGAGAGAGGGATAGAGAGTTAGAAACATCGATGAGAGAGAAACATCCATCAGCTGCCTCCTGCACACTCCTACTGGGGATGTGCCCGCAACCAAGGTACATGCCCTTGACTGGAATCAAACCTGGGACCACTGAGCCAAACCCGTTAGGGCTCACATGGCTTTTAAACATTTATATAATACTAGCTGTACCCGGGCACGCACTGCTGTGGCTCAGTCTGGTTAAATGGAAAAGAAAGAAAAGAGAAAGCACGTTTCTAATATGTTTAATTGCACAATGCTTGTGGGTATACAATGCGCCCTCCCAGGCAGCTGCCTCTGGCACGCCACTGCCCCGCCCTGCCCAGTCGGTCTGGCCTCGAACACATGCGCCTCTGCAGCCCGGGCCCCCCAGTGCTGGCCTGCACCCCTGCTCCCCACTGGCAGCCCACGCCCTGCGCCCGAAGTGGCCATTCCCACCTCCCGCAGGCAGGGGCCCTCACTGAGCTGCCCAAAAGCTAGAGGAAAAAGGATCCAAGGAAGCTCTCCTTCCACACTCCTCACGAGCCCTTGGCCGCCGGCGTGGGGGGGACCGTGGCAGCCACCCATGCCCCAAGCCCCAACCCAGCCCTGGCTCTTTTCATCTGCTTCCACAACAGTGTCGACGGACCTGTATGTGACTGCCTGGCTTTGAATGTTAGACTGAATAATACTGTTAAGTTCATAGCGTGTGTTGCTTTTACCTCCAACAGATGGTGCTGTTTTTCAAAAAAAGCATGTTTCTACCTGTTGTTTTTTTAAAAGCATGTTTTTACCTGTCACAGGTGTGACATCTATATAATGTAGGTATATAAAAACATGCGCGAATTTGAATGCAACGTTGTGTCAAAATTTCAAAGCAACTGGTGAAGAACTTTTGGAGATTTGAGATTTTGAACAAACAAACATTTACATTTTTATTTATAAAGATATGAATATTTCCACAGGAAAAAATGTAATATAGAAATGTACCTAGAAAAAGAACTTCTCTTTTCATACCATCACGTATTATATTAGCTTTCTCTTAAAACACACAATAAATGAATATCAACAAGGAGGAGATAGCCACTGGGGCAAGAAAAACTTTAAAACCATATGAGACTGGAGAAACCAAGATGGTGGCATAAGCACCTGAAATTGCTGCTTCGCACAACCACTTCAAAACTACAACTAAAAGAAAAAACAGACATCATCCAGAACCACAGGAAGGCTGGCTGAGTGGAAATTCTTCAACTATAAGGAAGAGAAAAGCACATGAGACTCAGAGGAGGTGCAGAAGTAAAGTGCAGAGGTACGGAGGTGCACTCAGAAAGGGCTGGCAACTGAGGACGCGGTTGTCTTTTTCAATCTGGAGGGAGGCACAAGCTCCCAACTCCAGTTCCAGGAGAGTCTCTGGGGACCCAGACTCATACTAGAAGAAAATGGACTGTCTGGCATTGGGAGGAACTCAAGGGTGGCTTTCTCTCAGAGGTGCTTGCAGCGATTACCATGGGACACTGAGACCCAGGGCCTCTTAGGGCAGGACTGAAGATCAGCCATAGCTGTTTACTCCGCCCTGTTGATTCCCTGAGATCCTGCCCCACCCAAGCTGTGGCAGAGGCTTTTGCACATGAAAGGCCTGGCCCTTTGTGTTCTAAAATTACCTAACAAACTGCAGCTGGGTCAGACAGACCCAGAACATCCAAAAGAAGGCCCAAGGCCCCACAGCAGCTTGCATTGGGGTTTGGAGGTGCCTTCTCTGGGCACCTCCAAACCCCAAACAAAGAAGAGAAATCTGCAGATCTCTCCATAGCTCCTGCTCCATAGCCTCAGGCAGAGGCTAAATTAGCACCTCCTTAGAGATCCAAGAGCAGTGTACCCAGTGGTCAGAATAGGGCCATCCAGATTACAACTCCTCAGATCCATAAGGGACACACTCAGGGGGCAGACTCAATGAGCACCAAAGCTCCACTGAAGCAAGTCTTGCCCCATAAGGGTGTCTCCAGCACAGAAGTTCTCCCACCATAGACACAGCTGATTCTCACAGCCAATTGGCCCGGAGGTCAATTCCTCCCAGTGATACCAACAACAACCAAGGTTTAACTACAAGACTGTGTACAAAGCCCATATAGGGGTGCACCAAGATTGTCCACCTCAGGTAATTGGGGAGGCTGAGCCACTCGACCCTATAGGACACCTAGCACAGAAAGCCACTCTATCAACACAGGGAAGCAGCCAAATTGTGGAGACAAAGAAACAGGTCTCAAATGACAAAAATGGAGGAAAGCAAACTATTGGATATAGAGTTCAAAACCATGGTTATAAGGTTTTTCAAGAATTTTATAGAAACTGCCAATAAATTTAGTGAGACACTTAAGAATATGAAAAAGGACCAGCTAGAATTTAAGCATACACTGACTGAAATAAAGAATAGTATACAGAGATCCAACAGCAGACTAGAGTATCTCAAGAACCAAGCCAAAAATTTGAAATACAAAGAAGCAAAAAACACCCAACTGGAAAAGAAAAAAGAATCCAAAAATATGAATATAGTGTAAGGAGCCTCTGGGACAACTTCAAGTATACCAACATTAGAATTATAAGGGTGCCAGAAGAGAGAGAGCAAGATATTGAAAACCTATTTGAAGAAATGACAGAAAACTTCTTCTACCTGGTGAAAGAAATAGACATACAAGTCCAGGAAGTGCAGAGAACCCCAAACAAAAGGAATCCAAAGAGGACCACACCAAGACACATCATAATTAAAATGCCAAGGGCAAAAGACACAGAGAGAATCTTAAAAGCAGCAAGAGAAAAGCAGTCAGTTACCTACAAGGGAGCACCCATAGAACTGTCACCTGATTTCTCAACAGAAACTTTGCAGGCCAGAGGAAGTGGCAAGAAATATTCAAAGTGATGAATAGCAAGAACCTACAGCCAAGATTACTTTACCCAGCAAAACTATCATTCAGAATTGAAGGACAGATAAAGAGCTTCACAGATTAAAAAAAAAAAAAAAGCTAAAGGAGTTCATCATTACCAAACCAGTATTATATCAAATGCTGAAAGGTATTCTTTGAGAAGAGGAAGAAGAAGAAAAAGTAAATATAAAAATTATGAACAACAAAGTGACAACAAATACATATCTATCAACAAGTGAATCTAAAAATCAAGTGAATAAAAATCTGATGAACAGAATAAACTGGTGAATAAAATAGAATCAGGGGCATAGAAAGGGACTGGACTGACAATTCTCAGGGGAGAAAGGTGTGTGGGGGTGCAGGAAGAGACTGGACAAAAATCGTACACCTATGGATGAGAACAATGGGGGGGTTAAGGGCATGGGTTGGGATAGGAACTGGGTGGAAGGGAGCTTTGGGGGGAAAAAAGAGGAACAACTGTAATAATCTGAGCAATAAAGATTTAATAAAAAAAAAACAAAAAAACATGTGAGACTACTTTGCAAGCTTCTATGCAAATAATTTCCTAGGGAAGTTTAGATGAGCAATGTCGAACCCATTAGAGTTACAGAGCTTAAAGAAACTAATTCCCATAGAAGCATCAGAGAAAATTATTAAGTAACCATATCAAGAAAAAGTACCAGACCCATACGATTTCACAGGGACATTTTACCAAATCATTCATCTAGAGCATTAAAAAGGCAGGAAACTTTCTAATTTCTTTTATGGAGCAAATATAACACTGATATCTAAATTAGATATAGTCCAATGCAAGGAAACTATTGGCCAATCATTCATGAATATTAATTTAAAAAATTCCAAACAAGATATTTGCAAAAAGAATTCAATGCCACATTAAGAGAAGAATATACCATGACCGAGAGGGATTTATTCCAGAAGTGCAGATTTAGTATTTAGAAATCAATTAATATCATACACCATATTAAAAACCTAATAAAAAGTTCATAATCTCCACAGAAGCTGAAAAATGAACAAGTCAACACTTATTCATCATAAAAACACTCAATAAGACAGTAATTAAACAATAATTTCTTAACATGGGAGGAAAAAATGTATATAGACATACATTAGTCCTAAAGCTAGTTTCTTATTGAATGAAAAAACACTGTAGGCAATTCTTCTAGGGTTGGAAACAAGACAAGGATGTGCCCTGTCCACCACTATTCAACATTGTGTGAGAAGTATTAACCCATGCAATTAGACAAGATAAAGCAATTAGAGGTATCAGGATGGGTAAAGAAATAAAAATATCTCTGTTTGCAGATGATATGATAATATACTGTACTTGGAAACTTCCAGAAAAATCAATGATATAATTAATTTAAACAATAAAAGAATTCACTGAAGTGGCAGGATATAACATTAATATACAAGAATCAACAGCTTTTATATACACAAACAATAAACAGAAGACATAATATTAGTGGCAACCTCATTTACCATAGCAACTAACAAGATTAAGTATTTAGGATTAAACTTAACAAAGAAGAAGAAGAAGAAGAAGAAGAAGAAGAAGAAGAAGAAGAAGAAGAAGAAGAAGAAATGCTAAAACACTACTGAAACCTATGAAAACAGACTTGAAAAAATAAAACGACATCCTCTATTATTGGATTTAGTTCAGTGGATAGAGCATCGGCCTGCGGACTGAAGTGTCCCAGGTTCAATTTCAGTCAAGGGCATGTACCTTGGTTTCGAGCACATCCCCAGGAGGAGGTTTGCAGAAGGCAGCTGATCAATGTTTCTCTCTCATCAATGTTTCTAACTGTCTATCCCTCTCCCTTCCTCTCTGTAAAAAATGAATAAAATATTTTTAAAAATCAATAAAAACATATCCTTAAACGAGGATTTAAAAAGCCTACCTAATAAAAGGGTAATATGCAAATTAACCATCACTCCATCACAAAGATGGCAGTGCCCAGTCCCCTCAGCCCACTGGAGTCCCACAGTCCTGGGAGGGGCGGGGGGGCCACTGAGAGCGGACAGCATGCGTGGCCTGGCAGAATGCTTGCTTTTTGCTGACGTGATGAGGCAAGAGTTCCGCCCCTGCCTCGAAGGGCCTCTCGGCAACACATATGCTGCATGTGCCACATGCATGTGCGTGGCCTTCTACATGGGTGCTTGGCAAGCACGTCCCTTCCAGGCGTCCCTTAGGCTTGGTAGCAGTGCCAAGCCCCTGGGATCCACCCGTACCTGGCATGTTTGGGGGAGGCAGCTGGAAACAGACAGATCCTGGGCTCAGGGAGTAGGGAGTGGGGTAGGGAGCAAGCAGGAGAGGAGTCAGGATGATTCATCCCAATGGATCTCACCCCAAGACCTCATTCAAATGCAGAAATCTCTCTGGTGACCTCAGAGCCTCGGACCTCGCCTCTGGCTTCTCTGACTCCCCCACCCTAGGCCACAGCTCACCAACTTCAGGGAGAGAGGATGTTTGAGAAACCAGCCTATCTGGGTGGAAAAGAGTGCGGGAGCATTCCTCTGTTCGCTTCTGTCTGTTTTCTCTTTGTAAATCCCATTTCCGGCTTTCTATGCTCTTTCTAAGGGTGACCTGGCTTTTGACAGCAAAAACAGACTCCTCTACAGTTTCACAGCAGACCTCATGGACTGATTCTGTTGCCTTGCCCTCAGAAACCAGCAGGTGTATACATCGTGTTAACATAAAAACATTCAAACCTGTGGAGAACTTTTGTGAGTTTACTTGAGCCAAACTGTTCACACTTTCCGGGAAGCAGAATCTCAGGGGATTGGGTCAATGATCCAGAGAATGGCTGTTTTTTGCTTTGTTTTTTTGTTTGTTTGTTTTCAATATATTTTATTACAGCGAGGAAGGGAGAGGGATAGAGAGCCAGAAACATCAATGAGAGAGAAACATTGATCAGCTGCCTCCTGCAGACTCCCTACTGGGGATGTGCCAATAACCAAGGTACATGCCTTTGACTGGAATCGAACCTGGGACCCTTGAGTCTGCAGGCTGATGCTCTATCCACTGAGCCAAACCAGTCAGGGCTTGCTTTGTTTTATTCATTCTTTTTAAAAAAAAATTAAAAATCTTTTCATTGATTTCTGAGAGGAAGGGAGCAGGAGAGAGAGACAAAAACATCATTGGTGAGAGAGACTCACCGGCTGGCTGCCTCCTGCATGCCCCCAACTGGGGATCAAGCCCATAACAAGGCAAGCATCCTGTCCTGGCCGCGGAGAGCCTCTGGGCAGCAGGTGCAGAGCGGCCAGGCCCCACAGAGAGCAGAGAACCACGAGAAGTGGGCCTAAGCCGTCAGGACTCCCGGATTGGAGAGGGCTCCCCTGAGGGCTCCCAGATTGGAGAGGATGCAGTTCAGGATGAGGGATCCACCCCCTGTGCATGAATTTTGTGCACTGGGCCTCTAGATTATAGATATAAAAGGCTAAGTGACTGTCTGACTGTCACAATGATGTGCACTGACCACCAGGGGGCAGACGCTCTGACTGGTAGCTATGATGTGCACTGACCACCAGGGGGCAGACACTCAATGCAGGAGCTGCAGAGCTTCAATGACTTGGCAGCTGTGCTTCTCAGGTGATGCACCCCAGAATTAGAGAGGAGGGAGCTCGATTCTGGGGTGTGTCACCCGAGAACCAACCTCTTGCAATCCGGGACCTCTAAGGGGATGTTGGAGAGCTGGTTTCAGCCCAATTCCCACAGTCCAGGCTGAGGGACCCCACCTGCTGGAGTGACCCTGCTCACTCCGTAGATACCCTTCTGAGCCGTGGTGCCACCCCAGGTGCAGCCAGCCAGGGAGGGACAGTGGGAGGTTGGCTCCAGGGTGTGTCCAGCCCATCTCATACAGTCCCATCCTGCCGGCAACCTTCTAATTAATTTCCTTTCACCGTGCACAGATACATGCACCAGGGCACTAGAAAATAAAATAAAATAAAATAAAATAAAATAAAATAAAATAAAATAAAATTAGACCTAAATACATTTGGAAACAGCATATGACAAAGGTGGCATCTTAAGTAACTAAGGTAAAAAGAAATTTCTAATAAATTTGTGCGACAACAAATTTTTAAATCAAGTCAGAAAACAACTGACAACCTGGGAGAAAGTATTTAGAGCATATACACTATATAGACAAAAGGACATCTATATGTATAAAAGGCTAATATGCAAATTGTGTGCTTGGGAGTTCGACCGGGAGAGCAGGAGTTTGATTGCTCGCTATGATGTGCGCTGACCACCAGGGGGCAGTGCAGAACATGGCAGGCGATCAGCGGTGGGGTGCTGAGAGAGTGAGGGAAGGAGGAGGTGGGGAGATGGGCAGGCCAGGCCTAGGGACCCTACCCTGCATGAATTCCGTGCACCAGCCCTCTAGTAAAAAATAAACAAAAAGGCCACTTCACATCTCTCAAGCCCGAGCTCTATTGAGCAGATCTCTTCAGATGCTGTCTCTCCTCCTAACAGAAGAGGTTTCATAATTCCATGGAAATGCAGGTGCAGTCTTCCCAGTGTAGCACCAAGTCCTGAAGATGTGGGTGTGACAGGACAGTCACTCCAATTAACACACTTGGGCTTCACACTATCACCTCCCCGTTTCTAGTATTATTTATACACTAGGGGCCCGATGCACAAAAATTTGTGCACTCGGGGTGTCCCTCAGCCCGGCCTGTGCCCTCTCACAGTCTGGGACCCCTCGGGGGATGTCCACCTCCTGGCATGCCTGGCCAGCCTGGATGAGGGGCTGATGACTGTTTGCAGGCTGGCCAAGCCCCCCAGTAGGAACCCTCACCCCATGGGGGTGTGGCCAGCCTGGGTGAGGGGCTGAGGGCCGTTTTCAGGCTGCCAACAGCCCCTTCAGGGTTCGGGTCCCTACTGTGGTGCCTGGCCAGCCTGGGTTAGGGGCTGAGGGCTGTTACAGGCTGGCCACAGCTCCCATTGACCCAAGGTCCCAGGGAGGCTGTCTGGAAGCAGGTTTCTGGGGTTTATTTATCTTCTATAATTGAAACTTCATTGCCTTGAGCAGAGGCCACAAGCTGGCCTAGGCAGGCAGTTTTCTCCATCGCTTGCCTCCTGTTTGCTCCAGCTCAGTGGCTGCTGGAGGCCATCTTGGCTGGGTTAATTTGCATATCATCGCTCTGATTGGCTGATGGGCATGGCTTGGCTGGTGGGCCTGGTTTAGGTGTAACGGAGTGAGGGTTAATTTGCATATTGCTCTTAGATTAGATATAAAAGGCTAATATACAAAGAGTCCCCACGGGAGTTCGATTGGAAGACTGGGAGTTCTATTGCTTGCTATGACATGTGCTGACCACTAGGGGGCAGCAGAGAATGAAGGAAGGCCCCAGCTGGCAGCTGGCAGCCACTTAGGGACCCTACCTGTGCACAGATTTCATGCACTGGACCTCTAGTCTATATTAACAATAGCCTAGGTGGTCATCATGTCCTCACGCCGTGATGCCCTCATGCCATCACAAGGAGGCTGCATGTGCGAGGAGGCACGCACGGGTTGGTGGGGACTTGATGCTGTGTGCATGGTGCAGAGGCGGGGCCTGGCGGCCACTCCTCATAGCGAGGCCTGGGGATTCCGCGGCCCCATGTGCCGCAGAGGTGCAGGACCCCCAGCTCCAGCCTACCTCTTTGGGGCAATCCATTGAGCAGCCCTGGGGTCCCAGGTCTCGCATGATTTTGCGCACTGGGTCACTAGCATAACATAAAGAACTCTTAAAAATTAAGGGGTATCACACCCACAAGAATGGCTGAAATAAAAAAGACCAGATAATAGCAAGTGCTGGAGAGGATGTGAAATCAGAACCCTCACACCTGCTAGTGGGAATGTGAAGTGGTGTGGTTGCTTTGGGAAACAATTGGACAGTTCTTCAAAAAAGTAAACATACAGTTGCCATAGGACCCAGCAATTCCACTCCTGGGCATTACTCAAGAGAAATACACATCCACATAAAAGCGTCTATGTAAATGTTCTTACCACCAGGAAAAAAGTGGGAACAACCCAAATATCCATGAACTGATAAAGGGATAAACAACATGTGCCCTTTGTCCCTGTAGTGAGATATTTTTCAGCCGTAAAGAGGAGTACTTATGTGTACTTCAACATGGTTAAGCCTTTAAAACATGCTAAGTGAAAGAAACCAGTCACAAAAATTCACATTGAGGGATGTTCAACAATGTAGCTGATCAATTCTCTTCAAAGATGTCAAGATCATGAAAGTCAAGGAATCACTGCAAAACCATTACTGACTGCAGGGAGGGAAGGCCATGCGATAACGACTTCTCTTCCCTGTGAGATTCTAGCTGGATCGTGGAAGGAAAAAGTGGAAAACTGATGAAGTTTGAATAAGGACTGTAGTTTAGTTAACAGTATTGTCCTAATGTTAATTTTCTGGTTTGGGGCATTGGCTATGGTGATAGCATTAGGGAAAAGTGAGGAAGGGGTATTTGGAAATTCTCTCTACTAGTATTTTTCAGCTCTTCTGTAAGTCCAAAATCAGGTATGAATAAAAAGTTGTATATATGTGTGTGTGTGTGTGTCAGTAATAACTACAGTCACATTCTCCAAAGTTAATCAGTGACACAAAGAAGTGAAGAAGAATAGAACTTAAAAATGGATTTGTCCTTATTTACCTTAACTAAATGACAATAATTTAGATGAAATGCCACAGCAGAAAGTTCCCATAGGTACAAAATGTACTGACTGCCTTTGGTGGAAGCTCACCTGGTGTGATAAAATCCCAAGAGTCAGCTCAGTGACCTCTCTCAACACTTAAGAGCCTGTTGAAAGTACTAATCGGCTGCCTCATTACACTGCTTCATTTAAATGTGTTTTGGATTTTACTCCAGCATGCCAAATTAGTGTTACTTAGTGGATAACCACAAGTCATTTTACACTTGATTCCGCCCTGACTGGTTTGGCTCAGTGGATAGAGCGTCGGCCTGCGGACTGAAGGGTCCTGGGTTCGATTCTGGTCAAGGGCATATACCTTGGTTGCGGGCACATCCCCAGTGGGAGGTGTGCAGGGGGCAGCTGATTGATGTTTCTAACTCTCTATCTCTTTCCCTTCCTCTCTGTAAAAAAAATATATATAAACTTGATTCCAAGTCCAGCTGATAACTCATGACTGTGGGCCTAACATACAGGAAAACCCTCGCTTTAACAAACTTTGGACTTACTGGACAAAATTTCCAGTCTGTATGTCATTTGTGAAAATTAACAGCCTGCTAATTTAAAAAAAACATTTGCTTATAATGAAATTAACAGGTTATTTTTTGGTTATTAATTCACTGTTATTTTTAACAAAGTTTAGTGAACAGGCCCTTTGTTGGAAAAAACCAAACCCAAAACACTGGTAATTTCGCCAACATCAGTAAATATCTACAACTATGGTTTACATACTTAAATCCAAGAGTCAGCGCTCGTAAACAATGTTCAGGGAATGATTAGGCTGTGACCATATCGCCTCCTCAGCGACAATGGGTTATGGTGTCTCGGGATGGGACTTCCTACAGCAGTTTTCACCAGTAGCTCCCACATGCGCTAAGCCCCGGTCCAGCCGTGGGCACTGGTTTACTCGAGGTGAGTGCTGAATGCACCCATTTCCTAGCCCTAGTCAGTATGAATTTAAAGTGACTGTCATTCATACAGGAAACTCTTCTGTGAAATTAAACTTTTCTCACATACTTTTTATTACACAAACTAGGGGCCTGGTGCACAAAAATTTGTGCACTCGGGGTGCAGGGAGTCCCTCAGCCCGGCCTGTGCCCTCTCACAGTCTGGGACCCCTCAGTGGATGTCCTATGATGGCTCCAGTCTGCCAGG
>PVJC01046502.1:0-13261 GCA_004026665.1 Murina feae
AAAAGTCACACTCTCTTTTCAGAAACACAAATTTCAGGTTCTCCTTTTAAAAACTTAAAATCTAATCTAATACAAGCATAATATTAAAATTGACCATTTCTTCAGGACGCCTAAGCCATGCCAACCAGCCAATTAGAGGGACTGAATGCAAATTAACCCAGCCACAATGGAGGCCGGCAGTCATGGAGCTGCTAGAGTAAACAGGCAGCTTCTGTTACAGCAGGAGTAAAACTGTTTGCTGGCCATCTAGGCTTCTCCCAGCTCCAGGCAACAACATATTTGCAACGTTGTCTCAATTATAGAAGCCTTGGAGTGATGAAGGAAACTGCCTGCCTAGAGTCTACTAAGGCAACATTCTTTCAATTTTAGAAGCCACGAGCTAAAGCAGACAGGAGGCTTCATTACCTGCCTGGGCCTCAGCTTAAAGGAACAGTGTATCAATTATAGAAGATAAAAAAAACCCAGAAACCTGCTTCCAGCCAGCATTGCTGGGACATTGGGTCAGTGGAGCTATGGGCGGCCTGAAAGTCTGAAAATGGCCCTCAGGCCCACACCCAAGCTGGCCACACCCCAATAGGGTGAGGGTTCCCACTGGGGGGCTTGGCCAGCCTGCAAACAGCCATCAGCCCCTCACCCAGGCTGGCCAGGTACCCCAGTAGGGACCCAAAACCTGAAGGGACTGTGGGAAGCCTGACAGTCTAAAAACAGCCCTCAGGCCTGCACCCAGGCTGACCACACCCCAATGGGGTGAGGGATCCCACTGGGGGGCTTGGCCAGCCAGCAAACAGCTATCAGCCCTCACTCAGGCTGACCAGGCACGCCAGCAGGTGGACATCCCCTGAGGAGTCCCAGACTGCGAGAGGGCACAGGTCAGGCTGAGAGACCTCCTGAGTGCACAGATTTTTGTGCACTGGGCCCCTAGTTTACAAATAAGTGATATATTTAAAACAACTAATACATAAAAATTTTTATGAATTATATTTTTATTTTGATCTTAGATATTTTTCATTATTGTTGTTATATCAATAATTCAAAATCAGCATGTGTTTCAAGACTGCCAAAAAACCAGTGGCATTCCACAAACTTTTCCATTCCTGGAAATGTGGAAAATCAAGAACATTACTCAATAACTTCAACATTAGGTCTGTTACACTGTTTCATTTTAATAACCAGAAGGGCAGGTAAAAATGATAGATAGATAGATAGATAGATAGATAGATAGATAGATGATAGATAGATGATAGATAGACAAATGGATGAGAGGGAAGGAGGGTAAAATAGAGGGAGGTTGGGTTTGTTTCTCATTTAAGGGAAGTGTTGCCTCCATTCCCTTGAGTTCATTAATTTAGAAAATTCCCAAAGGAATCTCAGATCAAAGCCATGTGATCTAGAAAACTTCTCAAGATTTCCTTTAATCAGCTTAACCAAATGACTACTGCCAAATCTATTTCACTTGGTTCTGCTTAGGGCTATTTTGAAGCCCCCACCACACAATTAGGCACCTAGTTGGTATGGCTACCCAATGCCGAAGACAGAACTTACACATAATATTGTGATTTAAGAAACTCAGTTTGAAAAACATGATTTACAAACACATATGATATTGAAATCCAACTCTTCACCCTTTGTTGGGATTACATCTATCATAACAGCTCAATGTTCAGTCAAATTACAAAGTCAGTTGCAAAACAGTCTAAAGTTGCTACACTCCTAGATATTTCATTGGCCTTACGGTGTTAACATCTATAACAAGATACTTCTAGTAAATAAGATGACAACTGTGCCTTATATAAGAAAAATCTCACTGCAGTTTCAGACACACACACACACACACACACACACACACACACACACGAGGCCCAGTGCACGAAATTCATGCACTGGGGTTGGGGTGGGGTCAGGAGTGTCACTCAGCCTGGCCTTCACCCTCTCACAGTCCAGGACCTCTCGCTCTTTACGCCCTCCTGCTTGATGCTTCTTACTGCTTGGCTGCTGCTCCTTAGCACTGCCTTGGAGTCAGGAGAGGCTCCCACCACCTCTGCTGCACTCACCAGCTATGAGCCCGGCTTCCAGCTCAGTGGTACTCCCCCTGTTGGAGCGCACTGACCACCAGGAGGCAGCTCCTGCATTGAGTGTCTGCCCCCTGGTGGTCAATGTGTATCATAGCATTCCACCATAATGGTCACTTAGGCTTTTATTATATAGATAACAAGAAAATTTCATAAGCATTTTTAAAATGCTCCCTTTAACCTACACAGTAGTAAAAATATATGAAGTAAATGAACAGCCAGCCGGTGTAGCTAAGTGGTTGAGCCTCAACCCATGAACCAAGAGGTCGCTGGTTCAATTCTAGGTGAGGGCACATGCCCAGGTTGCAGGCTCAATCCCCAGTAGGGGGCATGCAGGAGGCAGCCAATCAATATTTCTCTCTCGTTGATGTTTCTATCTCTCTACCCTCTCTCTTCCTCTCTCTCTAAAATAAATCAGTAAATCTTGATTCAAATGAAATTGTGCCTGAGGCTCTACAGAGTCCTTAAAATGTTTGCACATATCTCAATGTTGTTTGTAGGTACACACTGCATGTAAAGTTTTGGAACCAAAGGCGATGTGCCTCTTGTACACCAACATGCAATCGCAGCATCACTGGATGTCTTTAAAAATAAATGCTTAAACTGAAATAATTTGTCTAATAATCTCTTTTCTTTAGCCTGACTATGAAAGCGTGTGTATGTATGAGTGTGTCCTAAGGACCTCCATAAACAAGGATTTCACACGCAACATAAACAAGTAGTAACAAAAGGGTCTATGAAGCAGGTTGTCAGGGCTGTTGAACAATGAAGGTACAGAATACAGGAGAAACAGAGAGATACAGCTTTCAACTGACATTAACATTTTAACGTGAGATTATTTAAAACAGCACATTTCTATCTATTAATATCCCCATGGTTACGAAAGACAAGAATGTATTCCATACAGACTTTAAAAATCATACTTGTATATGTAATATTAGTACTGGCTGGGGATTGTGCACTGTAAAATAAAAAATGTAATAGATATTTAGCAAGCATTTTACTCACTAATTATGACTTTGTAATATTTTAACTTTGTATTCTCAGATGTCAGGTACTTACCTGGAAATTGACATCTACTTGGTTGCTAAGAGATATGAGATCAGTTTGCACTTTTTTCTCTGTCTTTAGGAGAATTGCCCTCTTGGGTTTTGCTCAAAGTAGAGAAAGTTAACTGTTACCCAAGTGGGGATTTATATTGCTGGTACTAAAAGGAAACCCCCAGGTTTCAGAAGAAAAATGAATTACTTTCAATTTGCACAATTTAGAACAAATATCTGGCTTTTCCCTAAGCATAATGATTTTCCATCTCACACAACTAAAACACAATAGCATTATTTTATAATCAAATTTTTAACAGATGAATCTATGTCATGCATATTATGACAAAAAAATCTTAAGAGAAATGAAGCCCTTCAGTCAATTTGCATCCCCAAAGTGAAGCTCAAACCCAATGTTTTAAAAAGTATTTTCTGCGCGTGTGCTTCTTCAAACAGCGATGGGAATTAGACTAAACTTGGTCTATCTGGGTTTTCTTGTATTTTGTCAAAGCATCAAAAAAGCAAAATGTGGTTATAAATATGTACATCCTAATTGGTCATCAGTTTATCACAAATGTAAATACTGATTTGCCTAATCAAAGAGAGTGTTCTCCTAAAGAGCAGCATTTCCATCAGCACATGTTTCCTAGTGACATGGAACACCCAGACTGTCTTCACATGCACATTTCCTAACCTTTCAAGGTCGATCTTCTAAATCACATTTTAAAGAAATACGCTGAAAAAGCATTCCATTGCAGGAGCACTGTGCATTACTACGAGCCCAAGCGATGGCATGTCTAACCCCCGGTACTCATTACAAAGCCCTGGATCGTTTCTTCTGAATTCATGCCAACGCCTTCCTGGAGCAGGTCGCAAAGGAGCACAAGGTAATGCATTTCTTTGTCTACCGAGAGGATGACCACTGGCCCGGTCCACTTCTTCCTCAACTTCCTGCACCCCGTCAACCAGCTGCCCCGCTGGCGAATCCCGGCGCCCTATATTCTGCTTTAGCATTATGTCAAACTAGTGACTGTCTCTGTCCAGAACCCACAAGAAGACTCCTGTTACAAGCAAGATTTTTGAAATGTAGCTGTACAACTATCAAAGGGCTGTCGGGTGCCCATCTTGAGGGGAGAAGATGAATTTATCCTCTTTTCTGGGCTTTTACCTATTTTCTAGAGCCACACCTTTTCACATAAGTTCTGGCATTCTGAGAGGAAGGAGATCAGCACAATGTAACACCTGAAGTCATAAAATGTAATGACCTCCAGTAACATCCCAGAAAGAGGGAGGAAACCTGGTCCCAGAAGGAAAAAAAAAAAAAAACAGGCAAAGGAGCGAAGCTGCATTATTGAAGCAAGAGCAGGAACAGAAAACCCTCCCGGGTGTTTCCAGTTAAGTTTTTGCAACAGCAGCAGCAGCACCAGTACCAGCACAAACCCAATCAATATGCACATCCTCACTCTCCTAAAACCTGCCCCCAAACAGAACTGCCAGTCCTTCTCCACGGGCGGGGGGCGCGCAGAAAACACCCCCAAAGGAGGCGATTTCAGAGGCGTGGGGAAGGGCAAAAACAGGTCTTTGTGGCTCCAGCATCCTCTTTTAAGTCTCAGCTACCAGCCCGAAAGTCCGCGCAGGCACCCACCCCGAGCTTCTAGCTAGACCGCCGCGGGCCTGGGCCTTCCAGCCAGGGGTGCCTGGAGCTGGCCGCGCAGTTTTCCAGCTCCCACCCAGGCCGCCCGCCCCGCGGCCTCACCCCGAGGCCCTCGGTTTCCAGCCCCTTGGTGAGAGCCCTTTGAGGAAGGACAAGTGCTGCCTGGTGGCTCAGAGCAGACGTGCCTGGCTTCTCCGCTGGAATGAGTTGCTGGGGTTGGGGTGGGGGTGGTCACGGAGAGGAAGACCGCGGACTTGGGGCAACTAAGACCTCAGTATTAGTGACCCTCACTCCCACCCCCGCCCCTGACCCTCGCCTCCATGAAGAGATGAGGCTGGAGGGCGGGCGGCGGCAGCTTTGCTGCCGGGATGAGATGGAGAGCGAGCCCCAGGCCGCCGCAGGTGCCCCAAAGGGGCCGCACAGGTGGGCGCAGCCTGCGAAGGTCAGTGAGGCCGGAGCTCGGAGTTAGCGGGGCCGGGCTGTGAGTGGTCGGGGGGGACCACGCGCGCTGGCCCGGCCGAGGGGCGCGCGGCGAGAGGGTCATCACAACAGGGTTACCCAGCCTCCAAGGGAACACGCACAGCGTACCCCCTAGGCGACAGGGCTGCAGGGGCTACCGGGGCTGCAAGACCCAGAAACTTGATGCAAAACGCACAGGCTCCCCGCGCCAGGACGTATCCCCGCGCTCGCGGCCCGGCCCCAGCGCCTCCCGGGTCACCCAGAGTCCTCCCCCCACCCCCCTGCACCCCGCTCAGCCCCAGCGAACCCTCGGGTCCCCGCGGGCAATTACCTCTCCCGGAGGCGGAGTGGGGGGGCGGCGGCGGCAGACACTTGGAGCCCGACTTTCCGGCGATCCCGGGGAGCGTGTGCGCGCCGAGCAGAGCCGCGAGCTGCTATTTCCAGAGCGGAGCCCGGCTCCCGGGGCTGCGAACCCGGAGGCTGCGGGCGGCGCAGGGCGCGGGGGGCGGCGCAGGGCGCGGGCCGCGGCTTAGAGGCTGCGAGGCTCCCGCCACTCCCTCGGGCTCCCGATCTCGCCGCTCCCCGCTCGCTCCCCGCCCGCCCCGCCGCGCGCGCCCCGGAGAAGTTGTCACCAGCGCGGCCGCCTCTCCCGCGGCTCACACGCCCCCTGGCACAGTCGCTACTTTCTCCCCTACCTCAGCCCTCCCGGCTCCCTTCCTCCCCCCCTGCACGCGCCTAGCGGTCTCCTCCCAACGTCACGGCGGCCGCGGAGAGGCAGCCGGTCCCCCGCTCCCGATGGAGTGGAGTTGGCGCCCCGGCCGCCTAGGCGAAATGACCCAGACACGCTTGCTCCGAGCGCGGTCCGCACTCCCCGACCCTCCGCTAGGCCCTCCGCGTGCGGCCCGGGCTGGGAGAGCCCCGCTGCGCAGCGGCGGCGAGGGGTGACCCGAGACCCCACTCTGCGGCCGGGTCGGGAAAAACCGCGGGGTTCTGCACGGGGCGGGAGGAGGGCACAGGAGGCGTCCACCTAGACCCGGCAGGGGGTTGAGGCCGGGGTGGAGGGGAGCAGTGTCCCCGGTTCCTCGGTCCCCTGCCTGCCACCAGCCTGGGACACGTCTCCCTAGCCACTCCTTCTCCGCGGGGATCAGTCTCGGGGGGGGGGGGGCACCTGGCGCCGGCTCAGCACAGCCCACGGCCACGCAGCGCCTTCCCCAGGTCCCGGCTGATGACTGGGGCCCAGCCAATCCCAACCAGCGTGTGCGCCTTTGGCAGCCCGCGTGCGTGGGACAAATTGCACTGTGTGTTTAGAGTGTCAGGAAAACGGGGTACGTAATCACACCGTCTGAATGGAGGCTAAAACTCCCCCACTTCCTCGCAAACAGCCCACGGGGGAAGGCAAGCAGCCTGATTATTCCCAGCTTTGGGGTGTGGGGCAAATGAGCGTCCCCATCTGCGCCTTACAGGTGCCACCTGGCGGTTCTCTTGGAGAGGTTTTAACTGGGCGGCTCAAAGATAATGCAGAGCGCCAGTCCACACAGGCACCCTCAGCCTTTCCCTCCCTCAGGGCTCCTGGAAATACGTGTTTTAAATAAAGGGGTGATTTTGCTACTGTACACGGGCTACCTTTGCCGTGTAGAGAGACTGGAATCCCCAAATGAGGATGGTGAAGTCGATTTGGGTTAAGTCTGTATTGACAGTTACCCAAAATGGGAAGCTGTAGCTGTCCCCAGCTGTCACCCCTGCTGTCACTTCCTGGATCTAGGCATCCATTCCCTCCAAGCATCTAACTGCCACTAGGTTGGAAGCTTTATCAATGAGTGCAGAGCCTTTGGTTTTTTTGTCTTCCCCTCGGTCTTCCTCAGAGATTGGGACAATGCCTAACATGCTGTCGTTGCCATAAATGTCTATAGAAGGAAATTAACAAGCACTATGGGCCAGTGACTGTGCTTGTCCCATTTTCTCCCCTAGTTCCTGAAACCCTTCTTTTTCCTTCTCTTCAGGCTGTTTCTGCTGTGCTCAGCCACCGTCATGGGTGAGCTACATGGAGAGAAGGGGGGTGAGTGACAAACAGTCCATGTAGGACTGTGGGCAGGTGGATCCCACTTGAGAAGACCCTTGGGCAGATGTCTCCTCCATGGGCAGGACTGACATAGCCATTTTGGAAAAACACCCATTAAACTTGGGGCTTGAATCAATGGATAAATCCTGTTTGTAGAGGCCTAGCAAGATTACACAACTTTCTCATTGGGCAAGACTTTTCAGACTTCTCTTTATATATATTTTATTGATTTCAGAGAGGAAGGGAGACAGAGAGAGAGAAACATCAATGATGAGGGAGAATCAATGATCGGCTCCCTCCTGCATGCCCCACACTGGGTATTAAGCCCTAAACCTGGCATGTGCCCTAAGCAGGAATTGAACCATGACCTCCTGGTTCATAGGTTGATGCTCAACCACTGAGCTACACTGGCTGAACTATTTCAGCCTTTTCTTAAAAATATAAGATTGAAAGAATATTAGAATATCACAGCCCTAGCTGGTTTGGCTCAGTGGATAGAGCCTCAGCCTGAGGACTGAAGGGTTTGATTCCAGTCAACGGCACATGCCCGGGTTTTGAGCTTGATCCCAGCAGGGGGCATGTGGAAGACAGCCAATCAATGATTCTCTCTCATCATTGATGTTTCTCTCTCTCTCCCTCCCTCTCCCTTACTCTTTGAAATGAATAAAAATATTTTTTTTAATTAGTTAATTTTCAAAATTGTGGTTTTTTTTAAAAAGAATATCATGGTACCAGACCTTTGCCACTACATTGAAAAGCTATTTAGCATATCTGCCCTCTAACGTGAGAGAGAGAGAGAGAGAGAGAGAGAGAGAGAGAGAGAGAGAGAAGAGAAGAGAAGAGAAGAGAAGAGAAGAGAAGAGAAGAGAAGAGTGTGTGTGAAGATTGCCACAGTGCTGGAATAAGCCATTTCTTCTAAAAGACAGTTATAAAAGATACAGCTACTGTCCTAACGCTCAATGTGAGATACCCAGAAAACCCTCTTAAAATTAAAATCCAGACAGCATGCTGATCAGGACTTTTTTCAGGGGTGCTGAGGAAATGTGATGTGCCTACGTGTATCATCTAGGGAGTTTAAATTCGGGGGGTGTGGCGAATAACAGGGAGGGAAGGATATGAATCAGATGCATGTACCACATGGTATTTTAGAAACCCATCTATCACTTGGTATTTACCTTTTTTAGTTATTTGGCAGAGTTTTCCTTGAATAAGCCTAGAGGATTCAGGTGTTTCTATGGTTTATTAAACTCATTCAGCATCCATTTTTACAAACCTTAAGCTTTTAGTCATGTGTGCCCCCAAGGCATAACTCCATTTGCCAAAAAAGGACAAAATATTTTTCATTTCCTTCTGAAATATCCTTGTAGGGCCAGAAGCCAAAGGCGATTCCCTCTAGTTACCTCGCTGTCTAAAGCACTAAAATCAAGCCAGGATCTGCAGCACTGGCGTTGCACCCTCCTTGTTAGTAAAATAGCTCATACTTTCTCCTTGTAGAGTCACTGTTCCTGGAGACTTTTATTTCAGGTGAGAGTGCTATGGCATAAGGAGGACTCAACACCTTTATGATCCTTCACTAAAAATCTCTTCTAAAATTCTTTATTCCACAGTTGTTCATTTATATTAACAGTAACTTTGTAGATCAAGTCATTGCTTTCACCCCAGTTTTTAAGAATTTAATATTGGAAAAATTAAGCTTTGATATGCATACCTTAAGATTACCACTTGCTTGTGTATGCGTATATTCATATTAATGGGAGATGTTCTTAGAAAACTGAAGAAAGAGGGGAAAATTATTGTACAGGTACCCACTTGGCTGTCCCTAGAATTCAGGAACAGGAATGCAGCTGTCTATCAGTGACAACTTGAAAATGGGGACATGCCATTGGACTTTATCTCTCCCTTTCCCCACTATAGTAACTGCTCTATCCCTTCTCTCTCCCGCCTCTCGCTCTCACTCTCGCTCACTCCATAGACTGTCTGCTTCTCTACTGTGCACGGAGTGGCATGGTTACTAACAGCTCTTGAACTTCATAATCTATGGGCCAGTTCCAAATTTTCAAAAGTGCCAGAGCTGTTGAACTTCTGTCCGACTAGGGGATGGAAGTGAAGCTGTATTCCCATAGCAGCTTCCACCATAAGCAGGTGGATAGTGGTGGTACACTGAAGCAGGGGGGGAAGGGATAAACATGCCCAGAATGTGGGGAGGATAGGTCACTCCTGACCACTAGTGTCTCCTAATCCTTGTTCTGTGAATACCAGTACAAAAGGCAGAGGGGAAGGGAGGAGAAACCTAAGGAGCAATAACATCTGTGTGTGTGTGAGCCCATGCGTATGTTTAAATGAGGTCTAAGGTAGAATGCCCCTGGCTGAAGGTGGTGCCTTAAGATGACTAGTCCCAGCCCAAGTAACAATATGATTTTCTGATCTCTCCACATGGGATTGGATGAGCATGAAGAAGGAATCAAGTATTTCACAGACAGTTTATTTTAGCTCCATTTTTTATGGCAAACTAAGAGATTTTTTTAAGGTAAGGAAATGAGTGTGTTACCATTTATATTTATTGAAGATAAACATTCTGTTCTCATTTACATAATAGTTACATTTCTAAAATGTATATAAATTATATGTTTGAAAGTGAATCATTTTCTAAAATAATAGGGTTGTGAATCAACATTTTTGTGGTCATCAACTCCTTTGAGATTTTGAAGAGAGCTATGGACTCTCCCCAGAAAAAAATATACGAGCAGATGCACATACATTTATGGTAGGATAATATGTATGACATATTTACTGCAGATCTGGAACTTCAAACATCATGTTTCTTTTGTCTTCTCCAATCACCCCCACTTGAGCAAGTGGAACAAGGACTATAGATTCTTGAACAAAAGATTCAAAATGCTAAGTTAAAGCCAAAAATTTGGTGCGAGCAGAGGTGCCAGAGCATATGTGAACCTGGGGAACGGGTTCCCTCCTACCACCCCTGCCCAGAATGAGATATAAATGAACTATGGGTAAGAAGACAAAGCCCTTAGAAGGACAGGAGAAAGTTGCAATGTTGGGAAGGATGTTATATTTGTTTGCTAGGACTATCAGACCAAAATACCATAGACTGTGTGGCATAAACCAGGAATGTATTCTTCACAGTTCTAGAAACTGGACATCCTTTACCTATGACTCAAAATGTGTCCCAGAGCTATTTGGCAACACCCGTGAAAACTAACACACTTCTGAAAAATCTGGCTAAGGTCTGTGCCACGGAAGAAGAAATTTTTCCAGAAAGCTTGGAATGGGAACTCTCACAAACCCACTTCCTCTAACTCCCAGTTTATCTTTCCAATTCTCTTTCCTAATCAATCTAACAAGCATTCATTGAGCACCTACTATTTACCAGGAATTGTGCTGAAATCTGCGAATAAAAAGGTGAAGGCAGCATTCACTTTATCTTCAAAGAGCTCATCATTTAGAGTTGATTTTCCTAAACATATCATTTGTTATTTATTTACTACTCAAATTACTTCAATGTTACATTTAATGAATATCTAGAACACACAAGGTATAGGGGCGTGGTGACAGAGGGATACACATGTAATTTAGTTGACGGAACTAGACAAATATACAAACAGGTATAAAATAAAGAGATATATTAAGGGATTGTGCCATGAAAATTGAGAGACAGGAGAAATCAAACTTAATGGGAAGGATCAGAAAAATCTTCATGAAGGAAGTGATATTTTATATGTGAGGGATTTCAGGGGACATAATTGGCACAAATTCCACATGGAGGCATTTCAGCACAGAGACGAGTGAGATCTGCCTGGTGAAAACTCATCCTTCAGGGTCTGATTCAAACATCACCTGCTCTGAGAAGACCTTCTATTCAGTCCTCTTTTATGCTTCACCAGTACTGTGAACCTAGCTCAGTTATACCACTTACTGTACTGCATCTGTTTACTCTTGTGTCTCCTTTGGGTCCTAAAATCCTCCTGAGCTTTATTTAACTTTGTGTAACAGACGTGAAGATTCCAGAAAAGTCTAAGAGCTTGGAGCCTAGTGAATTATACATTTATTTATTTTTAAATAAAATTATATATAACTTGTACCTTTCATCACACTTGCTGAAAAATCTATTAGTCAGTTCTTAGTGTCCACTTTACCTCTTTTGGACCTTCTGCTTGGATGGGGGTTGACTCAGTCCTGAGGCATCTTCTGACCCAGGATTTTCTCAGCACTCATGTTATTTCCTTCAAGGTCACCAGGAACTGTGATGGAATAAGAAGTTCATGGAAGTTGTGGCCCACCCATCTAGATAGAACCTTCCTCTCCCAATATTCTCTAAGGTGTATCAAACTAAATATGGAACTTCTCTGAGACATACCATATTTGGGGTTCTTTGGAGGGTACCTCAATGTATCTACTCTCTACCCCTTGAAGACTAACCTCTGAGGAAGAAGGACAATCACATCTGTATTCCTATTATTTTCTCATTTCCTGCCCTTTCTCCCCTCTCCACTTTCTACTTCCCTACCTATCACCAAGACTCCTATATCATATCGTCCTCATTCTCTGTAGCAACTGTTCTTCCCTTTCTTGGGGAAATAATGCCAGAGAAGGTACAGGGAAAGAATTTGAGTTACCATGAGGAGAAAATTTATCTAGGCTATTTCTGAAGTATTATTACCTCATGTTACACAACAATGAGTGTGTGTGTGTGTGTGTGTGTGTGTGTAATTATTAACTTTGTGAAGACTTGAAATTCCAGAGGAGCTTTCTATAATATACACTAGAGTATTGATTTCTACAACATATCCAGAAAAATATAAAGTTACAGATATTATTCTTTGTAAATAGAATATGAGCGTCTCAAACAGAACATATTGCAATGTTCTCTAAAGTGAAAGCTGAGAAATCATTATGGATAGCTCAAAAAGCTTCTTCCTTTGAAACACAGCACTTACGGGCAAATAGGATCATTTTAAACCTTAGGAAAAGGTTGATAAAATTCATCATTGTGAAAAGACAACCATTTTATTTGGTCTAAAATGAAGTAACATTTTATAGGACTGAATTTGTTTCATGAAAGTTATAATGAAAAAAAATGAGTGACTCAGTTTATGCTTTCTTTAATAGAAAAATAAAAACTTCCCTGAGTTACCCTTTTCTGGTTTTGTAAGCAAAAGCTGTGAAAATAGACTCCAGTGTTTTTTAAAAACTTAATGGGAAGAGTACTCAGGGAGGAGGGGTGCCAGGGGACAGGTGGATGCCACTGTTTTAAAACTGTGAACATTTTTATCAAGTTCTCCAAATGTAGGATTAACTTGAACCATGTGGTCAGATTGATTTTTATTTGGGGGGGGGATGTACTCTGGGTGGGTTTTTGTAGTGATAAAGCCAAAAAGAATGCTTTTCAGAGAGGGGAAGATGGCTGCCGATAAGAAGGCAGACTGAAAGACAGTGAGAGAGAGGGAGAAGGAACGGAGAGTGTGTGGAAGTACCAAGCGTGGAAATTTGTGGGTGTGTGACAGCTATACTCCAGAGGACTGTTGGAGAACCCAAATGGGGCTCCCTTAACCGGGCGCTGCCTCCACTGCTGCGGAAATCTCTCCCGGAGCTGCCAACTGTGCTGCGGTGACCAGGACATCTTCGGTGACTGTTACCAGATGGCTTCACAGGGGAGTTTTACCAAACATTTAAGGAAGATCTAAAACCTATCCTCCTCAGACTATTCAAAAAAATTCAAGAGGAAGGAACACTCCCAGACTCATCCTATGAAGCCAGCATTATCCTAATACCAAAACCAGACAAAGACAACACAATGAAAGAGAATTATAGGCCAATATCCCTCATGAACATAGATGCCAAAATCCTCAACAAAATCCTAGCAAATCGGATCCAACAGTACATCAGAAAGATCATACACCACGACCAAGTAGGATTTATCCCAGGGATGCAAGGATGGTACAATATCCGCAAATCAATAAAT
>PVJC01046503.1:0-13275 GCA_004026665.1 Murina feae
AGGGGGCACTAGGGGTGACCAGGCCAGCAAAAGGGGGCAGTTGAGGGTGATCAGGCTGGTGGCGGGGGATGCAGGGAGGGCAGTTGAGGACAACCAGGCTGGAAGGGGGAGCAGTTAGGGGCAATCAGACCAGCAGGCAGAGGCGGTTAGGGGTGATAAAGCTGGGGGGGGCAGTTAGGGGTGATCAGGCAGGCAGGTGAGCAGTTAGGAGCCAGTGATCCCTGATTGTGAGAGGGATGTCCGAGGGGTCCTGGATTGGAGAGGATGCAGGCTGGGCTGAGGAGACCCCTGCTTCATGCATGATTTTTATGCACCAGGCCTCTAGTATCTAAACTATAATTTTGATAGAAAAGATTTTCTAATTCTTACATGTGCAAAGGCCCTCTTGGGAGTCACAGAGGCCATTCTTTGGCCCCTTGTTCCTCCTCCAAGGGGATCTATCTCATGACTAGCAATATCCCAAGGGAGATAAAGTCAGGGGAGGATCCAAACCATATGGCCAGTAATATGAAAGGTCAAGGGGTCTAAACCGCATGACCAGCCATATACTAGGGAGGAAAGATTATCCTGGGGGTTAGGTCCTTGTTTTCTCAGTTTTGCCCCTTTCTAGATGCCCACCCAGGACTTACCACCCTGGTGACCTTCTGTACCTGGCCCATTGCCCTTGCTCTGCTCACGTCTGCTAACTGCCTACCACACCTATTTGCATTCTGTTATTGCCAAGGGTACACTGCACATGAAGTCAAGTCTCTGTCATCATAGTATCAACACAGTCATGATTATAATATTCTAATGCAGCACCTGCAGGAGGGGTACCATGGAAGGATAATTTTGTTTTGTGGACTCAGAGAGAACATTTCTTTAAGGGGGCTTCCTTCCTTCCTGTCTTTCCTTTCCTTCTTTTTTTTTTTTTTTAGATTTTGCAAACATCCCCCTTCCTTAACCTGGCAGCCAGTGTTCCCACTTATCAAGTGGCTTTGGGATTTTCCATGAATGAAGCCTGTAGGGGCTCAGACAGGCACGGAGACTCAAGGATGACACTAATCTCATCTCTTCTTCTTGGAAGTAGAGTGTGGCAGCCAAGGAGCAAACACAGGTGGAGTCTCTTTGCCTTTCAGCCAACACCATGAACAGGAATTGAGGTGCTGGTGTGTTAGCTGAAAAGATTCATGGGCAGAATAACAACATTTGATATTTTATGGGCAGTTTATTTTTACTTGAGGATGTTTTCCTTATCTTCAGATTTGAAGCACAGTTGTGTTTATCTAAAAGGAGAAACAATTACTCCAAGTGCTCTACTTTGGAGCATGTTCTTTTCTTCCCAAATGTAGTCCTCTCTTATAAGCTCCTCTTCCTGCAACAAGGACATTTCTGAGTAAAACAGGCCCCTGACATGGCAAAAGCAGTTCTCTTTATCATCTAATCTAATAAAAGGGTAATATGCAAATTGACATCACTCCGAGACACCTAAGCCATGCCCACCAGCCAAGCTACACCTCCCAGCCAATCAGAGCGGCTGTATGGAAATAAACCCAGCCAAGATGGAGGCCGGCAGCCACGGAGCTAAAGTAAACAGCAGGCTTCCATTGCAACTGCCTGCCTAGGTTGACTGAGCCTCTGCTCACAGTAACAATGTTTCAATTATGGAAGCCACAGAGCTGAAACAAACAGGAGGCTTCCTTACCTGCCTAGGCCTCTGCTCAAGGTAACAAAGTTTCAATTATAGAAGATAAATAAACCCCAGAAACCTGATTCCAGCCAGCCTCGCTGGGATATTGGGTCAATGGGAGCTGTGGGCAGCCTGAAAGCCTGAAAACGGCCCTCAGCCCCTCACTCAGGCTGCCCAGGTACCGCAGTTGAGACCCGAACCCTGAAGAGACTGTGGGCAGCCTGAAAACAGCTCTCAGCCCCTCCCCCAGGCTGGCCACACCCCAATGGGGTGAAGGTCCCTACTGAGAGAGCTTGGCCAGCCTGCAAACAGCCATCAGCTCCTCACCAGGCATGCCAGCAGGTGGACATCCCCTGAGGGGTCCCAGAATGCAAGAGGGCACAGGCCAGGCTGAAGGACACCCCCCCCAACCGAGTGCACAAATTTTTGTGCACTGGGCCCCTAGTATATAATAAAGGCTAATGTGCAAATTGACCGAACTGTAGAACAACTGGTCACTATGATGCACACTGACCACCAGGGAGCAGATGCACAACACAGGAGCTGCCTCCTTGTGGTCAGTGTGCTCCCACAAGGGGAGCACTGCTCAGCCAGAAGCCAGGCTCATGGCTGGTGAGTGCAGCAGTGGTGGTGGGAACCTCTCCCACCTCTGTGGCAGCACTAAAGATGTCCAAGCTGTCTGTCAAACCTCCCCCAAGGGCTCCCAGAGGCTTGGTGCATGAAATTTGTGCACTTGGGGAGGGGGTCCCTCCACCCAACCTGCACCCTTTTGCAGTCTGAGACACCTCAGGGGATGTCCACCTGCTGGCTTAGGCCTGTTCCCCGGAGGATTGAGCCTAAACTGTCAGTCAGACATCCCTCTGGCAACTTGGGAGCCCTCAGAGGATGTCCACTTGCCAGCAGGGAGCAGGCCTAAGTTGCAGTCAGGCATCCTTACTGCTGCTGAGGAGGCAGGAGAGGCTCCCACCACCACCACTGTACTGACAGCCTTTAGCCTGGCTTGTGACTGAGAGTGCACTGACCACCAGGGGGCAGCTCCTGAATTGAGCACCTGCCCCCTGGTGGTCAATGTGTGTCATAGCGATCAATCATTCCCACTCATTCTGCTGTTAGGGTCAATTTGCATATTACCCTTTTATTATATAGGATAGAGGCCTGGTGCATGGGTGGGGGCTGGATGGTTTGCTCTGAAGGGTGTCCTGGATCAGGGTGGGCTTCCTGCTGGGCTGTTTGGCCAGCCTGGGTGAGGGGCTGATGGCTGTTTGCAGCCTGGCCAAGCCCCCCAGCAGGGACCCTCACCCCATGAGGGTGTGGCCATCCTGGGTGAGGGGCTGATGGCTGTTTGCAGGCTGGCCACAGTCCCTTCAGGATGGGTGTCCAGCTTGGGTGAGGGGCTGATGGCTGTTTGTAGGCTGGTCACAGCCCCCAGTGACCCAAGCTTCCAGCGAGGCTGGCTGGAAGCAGGTATCTAGGATTTATTTATCTTCTATAATTGGAACTTTGTTGCCTTGAGCGGAGGCCACAGCCGGCCAGGGCAGGTGGGAAGCTTGGCTTCCTCCATCGCCAGGGCAACCAAGCCTCCTGTTTGCTCTAGCTCTATGGCTGCCGGCCGCCATCTTGGTTGGTTTAATTTGCATATAGTCACTCTGATTGGCTGGTGGGCATGGCTTGGGGTATAGCAGAGTGACACCAATTTGCATGTTTCTCTTTTATTAGTGTAGATATATAATTGATTTCAAAGAGGATGGGAAATAAGAATCATTGATCAGCTGCCTCCTGCATGCCCTACACTGGGGATCAAGCTGCAACCCAGGCATGTGCCCTGATCAGGAATTGAACCGTAACTTCCTGGTTCATAGGTCAACTCTCAACCACTGAACCACGCTGGCTGGGCAGATTCTCTTACTTTTGAAACCTACGGGAAGTGGCTTGGGGATGTTATCATAGTATACCTTTTTCTGGTGTGTTCTAAGGTTATTCTCGAATTTATTATTTTTTCAACAAACCATTTTATTTGGAATTTTGATTTGGTGGAATGTGCTTGTTTGTATTTCAAGTTCTGGCACATAGTCTTTGTTAATGGTGTTGCTAAGATGTGTTATGTACTTTTAAAAGCAGCCCTTGAAATTTAGGAAGTATTTGGCCTACATGTTACTACAGAGCATATTGAAATTTGTTTTCCTTTCATCTCCTTCCCAATAAAAGCAGTCGCATGGCTTATCCCTTTAGCTTCCTCAGAACTTCCTTTCAGAATTCCCGATCTATTACGGCACATTCACATACCAGAAACAAGATGCCTTTTCATGCTGTCAACCTTTTTCATCTGAAATGTAAATTAATTCTTGCTGGTATGCCTCACAGAGATCAAAGTCAGGCATTAACCTTCCTGGGCTTTCTGGGGAATCCATCCCCAGGACCCGGCTGCCACTGTAGAGGCCAGTGTCCCTGTGATGGGGCCCTCCTCCAGGCAGCCCTTGGTATAGGAGCCACTATTTCAAAGACTCAGAGTCTTTTTGTAAACGACCTCATTATCACTTTAAATTAGGTGAGAAGTGATCTGCCTGGCAGATGTGTGTGGTGTGTGTGTGTGTGTATAAGAGAGGGGGGTGGGGACCCGCTGCTGCTGCTGCTGCTGCTGCTGCTGCTGCGTGTATTAACCGTGGGCCCTTTGCTCAGATTCCTGGAGTTTGCTGAAGTGGTTCTGACAGCCAGTGATCTCAGTGTGCTCCAGATCAGCAACCTCTCCCCTTGCTCAGTGGGTCACTTCTTGCCTGTCAGTCTTTGAGGTAGGCCGCATTTACATTTTCCAAATACACAGATGCCTTTCAAATCCAAGAGCGGATGGTCTAGAGATCTCTGAAGGGCCAAACAGTTCATCAGTCAGTGATCAAATGCTGGAAGAGAAAGCAAGTGCATAAATGCACTTGCACATACATTTCCTATGTTTATAGCACTGCGCTGCAACAGAGGGCCTTTATGAGAGCTGGGGGTCTCGGGGAGGGAGAGCTGAGGATCCCAAGCTGAAGTGTAGTTCACCAGTCTCCTTACGAAGGCGGGGGCATGGGCGGGGAGGGGTCCCAGAGGGGTACCAGTTTTGGTTGCCATCTTGGTGATAAGTGGCATGTTGTATTTTTATTTTTGGTTAATGGTGATAAAAGACTTTTGTCATAGGAAAAACATTTTCCTTTGAACACCAAAGAGTTAAAAGTATACACTTTTACATCAGAAAAATAAGATTGTACATATTAGTGTATAATAGTCTCAGTAAGAATTAACAGATATATTATTCCATTACTAACCTACTTTTAAAAATGAACTTAAGTTTCAGAAAGTGGATATAACTAGATTTATTCAAGTAAAAATGCATCTATTCCTCAGTAAATACTATCAAAACAGACAATCTGTGGAGAATTTTTAAAAGAACTACAGTGTCTCATTCTTTAAGTTTTTCAAAGTACTGGCTTTAAAATTGCCTTTCTAATTCCAGATTCATTTTTTAAATGAGGGCAAAGTGGTGGACCTGCCCCTCTCAGAGGAAATGCCTGGAGAAGGTGACAGTAGAGCCCTAGGGGCTGGGAACAGAATTTCAAAGAGTGTCTGCTCAGAGGAGGGAGGAGCAGGCTCTTTCTTTGTTCTTCCTCCCCACCCCCACCCCCCCAGCCCCCAACCAGGAGCAAGAAGAGCCCATTGGTTTACAGAACGTGTTCATCTGATGGCTTCCGTGCTGTGGACACTGTTGTTTTCTCTTCGCTCTGTCCTCTGATCAACTTCTACTTACTCTCCAACTTGGCCTTTTCAACAACACAGATGTTATCGGAAGATAGCAATAGCGCTGGAAAATGATGGCCATTCTCCTTCTGATGCCCTTGGGGGGGGGGGGAGTGCTTTTTAGCCAAGGCCTCTGCCTGTGAACAGGCATTTTAAACTGGCTGCAGCTGGATCCACTGGGCACTTCATGCGACGCCAGCCATAGGAGTTGCTTTAAATGCTGGTTCCCAGGGAGAAAGCAAGTGTCGAGTCCAGACAAGCTCCAGCACCCTGGGGCACGATTTCTGATGGCAACTTAGAGGCTATTTCACTTCTCTTAGAAGCCTGGCCCTGCAGGAAGAGAGAATGAGGATTCTAGTGTTTAAAACTGCCTGAACTTTTAAAGCTTTTTCAGTGTAAGGCCTCCTTCTAGCCTCTTCGAACTTTAAAGGCCGGTGCCTCTAGCACGTTGGGGTCTTGGCAATGACTAGCTAGGTGGTTGCAGCAATTTTCCAGAACTGCATTTGCAGGAATATCCCGAGGTTTGCAGGGCAACTGTATTTTAAATTAGAAAATTAATTTCTTTCACTTACTTATTCAGCTACTATTTGTTAAGCACCTACTTTATGCTGGGACTACCATGGTGAACAATGGGACTTAATCTGAGGCTTTAAATGTTCCATCTCCAGTACAGAGGGCTATAAAACATCCTTTCCTTCAAAGGGGTACTATTTGTATAAATCAGACACTCTAGATTATGTCAACACTCATTGGAAGAGAGTTCTCTAAAATGCCAGTGCAAAATGAAGAGTTGAAATCATTATAAAATATCGCTGAGGATATGCATCGAAGTGACCCATGCCTCTCAGTGATCATGGTAGATACTTTTCATTCTGATGAAGCTGTGCATAAGCAGATTGTTAGTCACAAACCAAACAAGTAGAGGGGAGTCAAGCGAATGCACCATTGAGGGAAAAGGTCCACAAGGAACAAACAGAAGAAAAACAAGCACGCCCTCTGTCATGACCTCTATCACTTCTTTCTGAGTCTCTGTCATTCTGCCTCTCTCACTGTTTCTCAACTCATTTCATTTCTCTGTCTTAGAAAGATTTCTCATCATTTCATACAAAAGCTTAATTTCTCAAAATGCAAGAGAAGACGGGTTCCAAACTTTTCTTGGTCATCAGGCAGAAGCCAGCTGCCTGCCCTTTACTGGTGTGCTAGGCCATAGCCATGCAAGAAGGAAGAAACAGCCAGGGAAATGAATTAGCTGGTGCCCTGGACTTGGGATGAGTTGTAAACGGCAAACCAGCTCCACTGTCTCCTAAACTTTTGTTTAACAGAAAATAGGGGTCCCTTCAGGCTTATGCAAGGGGTCCTGCACATCCACTCGCCCACTGCCTGGGTTTCTCCAACTCTAAAGAGCTGTGCACATTTTATGACCTTTATTAGTTATTTATCCACATAATAAAGAAACATTTACAGAACAAATTAACTGTACTCTGGCAAGGTGATCAGATTCTCCCTCCCCCCACCTTAAAAGTCTCCTGTGTATAGAAAGGCAGATTTTGTTTTCCACTTTAACAGAGGAAACAGAAGTGTAAATAATTTGTTTCCCCTTATGTGTTGTGTGAGTTTAAGAATTGTTATCAGAGTCTTCGTCTGAGTCTTCACCCAATGCTTTTTCAGTCTATCATGCTCTCCTAGTGGCTTCCATCTGGGATTTGGCACATGGACATAGGGTACCAGTCAAAGCATTGGGAAGAGTTTTATATACCGTCCTAAGCACAGACTTTGCAGTCAAAACAACTGACTTTAAATCCCGGCGATGCCACCATTTGTCTGGTTTAGTGAAAATTACTTAACTTCTAAGCCTGTTTCCTCATCTATAAAATGGTACGGTTAAGGCCTAATTCTCAGGACTAATTTTGAAGATGATAGCGGAAGAGATATGCAAAGCCTTTTGCAAAGTACCCACACAGGGCAGATATTAACTAAATGCTAGTTTCTTTCCTGCATTCCCTTTCTAAATATGTACTTCACTGGGAAAAGGAAGTCAAATCTTGTAGGATGAGCAAAATAATGTTATAACTTCAAAAAGATTAAACTATTTCTCTCATTTTCAGAGAAAAATCTCAATTGCAGCTGCAATAAAATCTTCATAAAAAAGAATTTTCCAAATCTTAATTTATGCTTACTCGACAGGGAATAATTCAAATGCAATAATGGCATGTAAAAGGTTTCGGGTAGTTTTTTGTTGTTTTTGGAAAGCGCTGTGCTGTGTTCCATTGTGCTGAGAACTTGATTCATTTGTGCAGATAAATTTTTCAATGATGACAAAATTATTAAGACTTAGGTGGTACGCTGCTGACATCACATTTTCCACTCACTTGTTAGAGGCCCTTATGCAACTAGTCTTGTAGAATAGCAAGTCCCCTCCTCACCCTTTCCACGAAGTCAGAACTTCTAAAATCCAGGAGCTAAACATCACCCGGATTTGCTGCCTGCTCGCGTGGAAAGCACGCGATGCCTCTCGGATGTCGGAAGAGCTGGAAGATCTTGGTGTGCCTATCACGTTTAACCCACAGTGACGGGTGATTGGCAGCATAAGAGCCGAGCAACAGCCATTTGGCGAGTAGTTCAAACCCCAACACGAGCAGCCATAGCAGGATCACGGCTTGATTTGCTGTGGCCATGACGTCTGAATCGCTGAGCACAGGGACGGAGGCAGAGGTAACAGCTGGTAGCCATTCTCCTCAATAAAGTTGTGTCGGTTGAGATGTCTAAGCAACCAGATCCTGCTAATTTCACAGACTTTGAGCCAAGTGCTTAGTGTCAAAACCGGCTATGGTCAATGATGCAAATGGCTGTGAAGGATCCCTCGTCCACAGCAAGGCCTCCCCACAGACTCTTTCCCCCGGCGGGTTAGAAGCAATTGGATCCTGCTTTCCAGCATCTCTCCAGTTTGAGGAGAAGAAGGCCTTATCCCCTTTTTTTTTTCTCTTACAAGTCATATTTATAGAGGCATCATTTACATATAGTGAAGCTCAGACAGTTTGATAAAATTGGGTGAACACATACAGTCAGGTAACCCCCCTCCACAATCAAAAACAAGAAAAGTCCTCATGCCCTTGTTGTCATTCGTCCCTCTTCCTCCCACCCTCACCTCCTGGTGACCACTAATGAGTTTTCTGCTCCTATAGTTTTGCCTTTTCCAAAATGTCATATAAATGGAGTCACATAGTATGTAGACTTTTCCATCTGGCCTCTGTCACTTAACATATTGCTTTTGAGATTCATCAGTGTTGTTGCGTTTGTCAGTTTATTCTTGTTCGTTGCTGAGCAGAATTCCAGTGAATGGCGGTATCACATATACCGGTTAAAGGACATTTGTTCCCAGTCCTTGGTGATTATGAATAAAGCTGCTATAAACATTCACATCTTTATCTTTTTTAGAAAAACTTATAGAAAATGAAATAACTTTGCTCTATAAGAAACCAGAGCTGTATGAGCTATTTACACTTTATTCAAAGCACTTTCACTCACCTTATTCCTATAATTACCACAGTAACCTTGAGAACTAGGCTAGGAATCTTGCCTCCCTGCAGTCCAGACTGTCCAACTCCTGATCAGCTGTCCTTCCCTGAAACATTTTCTGAACATCCTGTCTGTGCAGAACACTCTGCTAGATGCTTTTGGGGTAGTCATAAAAACAACATAAAAATCGATTTTTTCCCTACAAAGGGAAACAGTTTGATATTCCACATGACGTGTTATCAGGGTAATGCAAATTAAAACCACGAGATACCAGCGTGACCCCTATTAGAATGGCCCACATCTGGGACACTGACAAACCAAATGCTAGTGAAGATGTGAAGCAAGAGGAACTCTCATCCACTGCTGATGGGAAAGCAAAATCGTACGGTCTGCTACTTTGGGAGACAGTGTATAGTTTCTTAGAAAACTAAACGTACTCTTAGCATATGATCCAGTAATTGCCCTCTTGGTATTTACCCATACAAAACCTGCACACGGACGTTGAAGGCAGCTTTATAATTGCCGAACTTTGGAAGCAATCAAGACGTCCTTGGGTAGGTTAATGGATCAATAAATTGTGGTAGATCCAGACAATGGAATATTATTCGGTGCTAAAAAGAAATGAACTATCAAGCCATGAGAAGACCCAAAGGAGCCCTAACACGCCCATTACTAAGTGAAAGCAGCCAATCTGAAAAGGCTACAGACTGAGTGATTCCAACTATATGACATTCTGGAAAAGGCAAAACTATGGAGATAGTAAAAGGATCAGTGGTTGTCAGGGGTTAAAGGGGAAGGAAGGATGAATAGGTGGAGCACAGAGGACTTAGGGTAGTGAAACCACTCTGTATAATACATCATGATGGATACATGCCATTATGCATTTGTGCTGACCCATAGAATGTACAACACCAAGAGTTAATCCTTGTGTAAGTTATGGACTTCGGATAATTATGATATGTCAATGTAAGTTCATCATTTGTAACCGATGTACCACTCCAGTGGGGGATGTTGATAATGGTGGATGGAGGCTATGCATATGTGGGGGCAGAGGGTATATGGAAAACCTTTGTACCTTCCCTGAAGTTTCTGTTGTGAACCTAAAATTGCTCTAAAAGAGTAAATTCTTTAACATGGTGACAGGATGGGAGGAGTCTCAAGTGGAACCAGGACCAACACACCTGGCCGAGCCTTGAAAGAGGACTCAGCCAGGGCCAACTAACACAGCCACAGGGAGCAAATGGTCTACGAAGCTTCCCCCATCCATTTTAGAAGCAGGCAGGGCATAAATTATAAGAAATAAATCCTACCTTAAACTGATTGGAGTCAGAAGAGAGCAGCAGCCCCTAGAAGCATGGAGGGAAGGGGGATTCCCCCAGATGGAGATGTTCCAGGTCAAGCAAGAAACTGATTTCCAGGATAAGGGTAAACCTTCCTCTTAGCTTCCAAGTTTGAGAAAGCAATTACTGGGCAGGACTGACTTTGAACTCGAAGTTTGGCTGGGATAACGACTGGAATTAAGTAATGGAGAATCAAAGTGGAAAAATGCTCTCGTAGGCCTAAGATTACTAGATTTGTTTTGTGTGGAAGCCAGGATTTATGATGCAGCTGAGGGGGGCAATATGTCAATGAGATACTATTCTTGAAGAAAAATTTTGCTTTTGCAATGCTGCTTTTGCCAGTTGGACCTCCCACAAGTTGGCGTTTTTATGTTCTGATAAGATGGCTGCTGACCAGCTGTCACTCCAGCCAGAAACCACACAGGCTCCTTGTGCAATCCACCAACAGCAGTCAGGAGGGTAAGGCTGGGCCTTTGTGCTTCATCTGTATGCGCCTTCTCTGCCAGGTACAGTGGGCACCCTTTGCCAGCTCCATTATGAGGGCAGGAAAGCTTACCCAGCCTAGATCTCTAACCAGGAAATCTACTCAGACAGGGTCCCTGCGGGCAACAGTGCTGGGTCTGTCCTCTGGTGGGTCATCGCATGCCAGGCCGGGCAGGGCCTCCTCCTGCAGCAGCCCAGGCAAGGGAAAGAAAGTCGGAATTTTTTACTTGAATTTATAAAGAAAAAAATAAGAGAGTAGGAGTTAATGATTTTTAAATGTTTGAATAAGTGGGGCTGCACCATGTGGTATTTAGGACTTTAGATTTTAGCGCTAGAGTTCGAACCTTAGCTCCGCCACTCTCCAGCTGTGTGAACTCCTGGGCAGTCATAGAACGTCCCTGTGCCTCTGCTTCCTCAGCTCTGAAATGGGAATAATAATGGCCTCTACCTTTTAGAGTACTATGAGGACTGGACAAGTTAGTTTTTATAAAGGGTTTAGGAAAAAAAGCATAGGGTCTAATAATCCATACATGTGTTTGTTCATAAAAATAATGGATATTTCCCTAGCTCCTGGTCCTAATTCTTCTCCCCCTCCCTCCACCCCTTCTACCAAATCAAGCTAAATGCACATACCTGATCTTTTTCTTCTTTTCTATTTCAGTTCTTAATATCTGTCAGCTTCCCCTCCTCATATTGTCTACAGCTACATTAACAAATTTCCCCAAACTCTTTAGTTTAAAATAACAGAAATGTATTCTCTCACAGTTTAAGAGGCTAGAATTCTAAAATCAAGGTGTCAGCTAGGTGAGTTTCTGCTGGAGACTCTGCGAGAGAATTCTTTCCATGCCTCTCTCCTAGCTTCTGGGTCCCCTGCAATCTTTGGCATGCCTCGGCTTGTAGGCCCATCACTTACTCTCAGCTTCCTTTGTCCCATGCATTCTCCCTTTGTGTCCCTCTGTGTCTTCACATGGATTTCTTTTTTGTTGTTATAGTTAATCCTCAATGGATATTTTTCCATTGATTTTTTAAAGAGAGTAGAAGGGCGGGAGAGAGACAGGGAGAAAGAAACATCGATGTGAGAAAGACACATCAATTGGTTGCCTCCCACAACCAAGGTATGTGCCCTTGTCTGGAATTAAACC
The DNA here is from genome assembly GCA_004026665.1 of Murina feae. Lineage (NCBI taxonomy): Eukaryota > Metazoa > Chordata > Mammalia > Chiroptera > Vespertilionidae > Murina > Murina feae. The sequence continues at coordinate 11,919 of PVJC01046503.1, forward strand.
TGGGACCCCTCAGTCCTTGGGCCGACACTCTAGCCACTGAGCCAAACAGGCCAGGGCCACATGGACTTCTTAGAAGGACACTAATCTTTGGATTTAAGATCCATCTTAATCCAATAGTATGACTTCATCTTAAACCAACTACATGTGCAAAGATCCTATTTCCAACCAAGGTAACTTTCTGAGGTTCCAGGTAAAAAAGAATTTTGAGGGAACACTAGTCTACCCAGTTCACCACCTTAAAGTTTCAGGGTGCTTTCACATATATTATCTCTTTTTAGCTTTATTTTATGAATTTGAATGCAAACTCCTTGAGAGTAGGGACCATGTCTTGTTAAGAGTAGTCTGAGGGCCTGGCCACGTGGCTCAGTGGTTGAAGGTCAGGGTTCAATTCCCATTCAGGGCACATGCCTGGGTTGTGGGCGCCATCCCCCAATGTGGGGCATGCAGGAGGCAGCCGATCAATGACTCTCTCTCATCATTGATCTTTCTGTCTGTCTCCCTCTCCCTTCCTCTCTGAAACCAATAAAAATATATTTTAAAAAGAAAAAAAGAGTAGTCTGGAGCAGAGCAGCAGATTACCCTGTGCTTGGCAAAATGGAGCTCGAGGCCACCCGCAGATGCAGCAGCCCAATGAACCCAGCTGGCTTCCCCCATCTGACCGTGGTTCCTCATTTATGAGGTCACCTCCACCAAGTACTAGTACACTTGGAACATCTGCAAACAGCTCCTCATCTCCTTGGTGTCCTCGCTCTTCATGGGTTGTGGGGTCCTCTTACTGCTGATTTAGGTTAGCATCCACATAGGAGCTCCCAAGAGTTCCTGCCAGCTTCATGGAATCCCTGTAAAGTAATTTTTGTACTATTGCTGGAAATGTCCTGCCTGCTGCTCACAAAAAGAGGCAGATGTGTAACCATAAAAAAAATAAAAATAAAACAAAAAAGGAGTCTGAAGCAGCTGGCATTACTTCACATGGGAATGTCTTCTGGCCTTAAACAAATGGAAAGATACCATGCCACCAGATTGGGCGTGGAAAGGTGATGCCTGAGGTAGGAGTCACCCAGAAGGAGGGTGAGGGACAGGATGAAAATGTCTCTTTAGAGGAAATAAAAAAGGAGAAAGTTCAGATCCCACATATTCTAATATGGTATCTCTAGAAGTAATACAGGCAGAAATGGAAATAGCCAGAGGCGGGAGAAGGTGCAGGAGGAGAGAGAGCAAGCTCTAGATCTCAGATCAGGGAGAAAGCAGAGGGGACAGAGTAAGAATTGACTGCCTCGGGGCAGAGCCTGAAGAATGCCTCCTATGAGGGAAGGAGGGGCCCTGCTGCCAGTATGGTTCTTCTAAAAACAAGGGACCC
>PVJC01046504.1:0-13261 GCA_004026665.1 Murina feae
ATATATCTTTATTGATTTCAGAGAGGAAGGGAGAGGGAAAGAGAGATAGAAACATCAATGATGACAGAGAATCATTGATTGGTTGCCTCCTGCACACCCCCTAGTGAGGATCAAGCCTGCAACCCAGGCATGTGCCCTTGACCAGAATTGAACGTGGGACCCTTCAGTCCGCAGGCTGACGCTCTATCCACAAGCCAAACCAGCTAGGACAGCCTTTCCCTTTAGATGGCATGGTTTGGCCCTGATTGGTATGAATGCCTTCATCTGAAAGACCAGAGCTCCACTGAGGGAAGCCAGCAGGAGAATGGTCACGAAGCTGAAAGAGGAATCCCATTGTACTCTCTCCCCAGGGAGCTACCATCAAGCGCCATGAGACGACAGGGGACATCCTGGTGGCCAGAATCATTCACGGTGGGCTGGCCGAGAGGAGTGGTAAGCTGGAGCCTCAGGGTACAAGCAGGACCCGGAAACTAGGACACGCTTGATAGTTTAGTCTTCATGGCAGGGAAAGCCCTCTGTCCTGACTAAGGTTGGGGCTGTGATAAGTGCCATTGCGTTGCTTGGCTACTAAAGAAAGAAGAAATAAATATTCCAAAGGAATCCTGTTCCTCCTTCACTGACTCCCCCACTTGGACTCCATAATAATGTTCTCTCAGTTCTCATAGCAACCTAACAGGGTAAGTATTATCATGCCATTTTACATATGAGGAAACTGAGGCTCAAAGTGATTAACGAACTTGCTCGATTTGAGTCAGGATTCAAGCCCAGGTTGGCCTCACTCTATGTTCCCAACTTTCACTCTCCACTTGGTCCTCCTGCTTTCAAAGGGCATAGCTCTTCCCCATCCTGAAACGCCTGTCGCTGGTCCTTTCTTCCTACCATGAATCTTTCACTGCTGTGCTACTGAAGCAAGCCGTTCTGTCCCTGCTGCCCTCTGTCCTCACTGTCCGTGGCCCCAACACCTGGCACAGGGTTTTACCCCAACATCCTTACAGTCACCACCCCAGGATTTCCTAGTTGCCAAGTCCTCTGGCTCTTCCTCCAGCCTCGCTAGCACATGGGATGTTGCTGACCTTGCCTTTCCAGAGGCTGTCATCCTCCTTGGTGTCTGGTCAACGACATCATCCTGCTTCTTGTCTCCCCTCTCTCACAGCCCCACGGCTTTGCTTCGTGTTTCTCAAGGCTTAATCCTCACCCCCATGTTTCCCCACAGGGTCCCCCCCCTTTCCTTTCCACTTATCATTTCCTTGGGACCCTGACATCTTTACTTGTAGTGTTACCTTCTCACCAGTGTTCCAGTTCCATTTTGCAACGCCCGATTAGCAAAAATAAAGACGCCACCATCCATCCATGTCCAGGGTTGGCGGAGAAGTGGGAGAGTGCAGTTCTCCTGCGCTCCAGTGGTGGTGTAACTGGAATAACCATTCTGCTTTATTAGTACTAGCATTCGGATTTCCCAGTAGGTGTTGAACTGTCAGAGCATGCTTGAGCTAGCGACTTTGTTACAGAGCCCTGGGACAGGTGCCTCTCTCTGTGCCAATATCTCTGACCCCTTCTTCGTTTTGTGTTCCCGGCTGCCTAGGTTTGTTATACGCCGGAGACAAACTGGTGGAAGTGAATGGAGTTGCCGTTGAGGGACTGGACCCCGAGCAAGTGATCCACATTCTGGTAAGAGTCTCCTCTTGGCCTTCCTCGTGCCTCACTGAGATGTCATGCAGCCCCTGGTGTGTTTGCTGTGTGTGAGGGGGACTTCCTCCCTCTGCACACTTCCTCTCTCCGGGCCCCAGACCTAGTCTGTTTCTGTACGTCACCCCCCACCCCCGCTCACCCTCGGAAAGAGACTTCCCTTCCCCAGCTGCTCTCCCTGTCTCAGGGAGCCCACCAGGTACCCTGCCCAGGGCCTTCATCGCCTGGGTTGCTCCACTGGAAACGGAGCCCACGTGGACAGAGTGAGGCTGGGGAGCAGAGTCTGAGCCTGAGCAGACCGCCCTTTGCTCCCCTAACATTTGTACGGCTGAAATCTGCTTAACACCGTCCTTGAGTCTGTTTTGGGGTGAGAAGTCACCGAGGGCAGCGTGGGGAGCGGGACATCCTTGGTGGTGTGACCTGGAAATTTCTGACCTGGTTATACAAGCGTTTTCTCTGCTTTAGGTCCCTATTCCCATCCTTCCAACAGGCCAGCTGTCAATAGCATAGCGGTTTGCCCCCCAACCCCCATCTCCCCATGCACACCCCAAGTGTGGGGCCTGTATCGTGTACACCAGTGGTCCTCAGACCGGGTTCTTCGGGAAATGGAAATTTTATGTGCCTCGGGGACTGAGACGGGGAGTGGTATTATAAGGAGTATATCAAGCGCCTACATATTTTGTACCCACTGCTGTTAGAGTGTGTGTGTACACAAGCTACTACAAAGGGAGCTTGGAGTGCTGTCCATCACAGACCCACGTGCCTCCACCTCAGTCCGTGGCCAAGAGTGGAGTTGCCAGGACAGGACAATGGGGCTGTGACATTCCCAAGAGTGAGCAAGGTTTTGTTCATCTCTCCATCTCCAATGCCTGTCACCGTGCGGGTGAAAGAGTGATTGTTACCTTCCCTGGTCTGTCTCCTCCAAATGTTTGAGGGCCCCCCATTGCCACCATTAGCTTATCGATCCCCCCTTCCCACTCCCTCCCCGAAAGACTTGGGAGCCCCTCATTTTCCCTCACACTGGGCTGCTGGTGCAGGACCAGGAAATAATTGCTGACTGAGTTTTGAAGAGTGGGTGTCAGATGGAGAGCTCAGCTCCTCCCCAGCGCCTGTGGGCAGGAGACCTTGCTGGGTGAGGTGGTCCTGGTGGCAGTTAGGGGGGGTCCCTGGGGGAGGCCAGGCCTTGGCTCGGGTTTTAGCGGACTCTGGAGCAGGACAGAGCAGAGCTGTTCTCTTCTTAATTTCCATTTCTGTGTGGTCCTATTTAGCTGTGAGCCCTTGTAAGAGTCCCTGTGGAGGAAACCACCTCGACACTCGAGCATTTGAGTTGTAGCTCCCTGTGCTGAATCCCAAGAACTCACTGAGCACTGCGAGTTGTCCTTCTTCCCCCTTTGATATTTTCCAGGCCATGTCTCGTGGCACAATCATGTTCAAGGTGGTTCCAGCTTCTGACCCGCCTGTGAATAGCCAGAAGATGGTGAGAATTTACTGAGCCTTCATGCTACTCTTCTCTATACTGTTGAACACTTGCTCAATAATGGGTATATTTTTCAATATGATGACATGAGAGGCAAATCAGTAAATGAATACAATACAAGGAGATGAAGTACCAAAAAGTTAAGAAGTCATATAAAGAATGGCAAACATGCCCTAGCTAGTTTGGCTCAGTGGGTAGAGTGTCAGCCTGTGGACCAAAGGGTCCCGGGTTCGATTCTGGTCAAGGACATGTACCTTGGTTGCAGGTTCCTCCCCGGCCCTGGCCCTGGTTGGGGCTCATGCAGGAGGCAACCAACTGATGTGTTTCTCTCACATTGATATTTCTCCTTGTCTTTTCCTCTCTCTAAAAATTAATGAAAAAATATCCTCAGGTGAGGATTTAAAAAAAAGAAAGAAAGGTGAGCCCTAACTAGTTTGGCTTAGTGGATAGAGTGTCAGCCTGTGGCCTGAAGGGTCCCAGGTTTGATTCCGGTCAAGGACATGTATCTTGGTTGCAGGCACATCCCCAGGAGGTTGTGTGCAGGAGGAAGTTGATCGATGTTTCTCTCTCATCAATGTTTCAAACTCTCTATCCTTCTCCCTTCCTCTCTGTAAAAAATCAATAAAATATATATTTAAAAAAGAAAGAAAGGTGAACATTTGAGCAAAACCTCTCAGAACTAAGAGATTATATTCCTAAAGTCACCCATAGCTCTTAGACTCAGTCCAAGAGGCAAGTTCTCCTTTTTTGTGAGGATAGAGAGGAAAGACAGAACGGTAGATGGAAGAATGGAAGAAAGTTGTGTCTGGATGGCTCATGCGCGCACGGGTTCTTCTGATGGTGCCATTATGCACCCCCTGTCAGGTGTACGTTCGAGCCATGACTGAGTACTGGCCCCAGGAGGACCCCACCATCCCGTGTGCAGAGGCCGGGTTGCCTTTCCAGAAGGGGGACATCCTGCAGGTCGTGGACCAGAGTGATGCGCACTGGTGGCAGGCCCGGAAAGTCTCAGCCCTGGGCACCTGTGCTGGCCTCATCCCTTCCAGCCACCTTCTGAAGAGGTGAGGAGCGTGCGCATGCCTGGACTCAGCACCGAGCCATCGGGAAACAAAGCGTTTTCACAGGCTTCGTTATTGCATTTCAGATGAGAAGAAAGAGACAAGCAGATGGACAAACTCTCACACTGTCTTATAAATCCAAGGGCCAACTTATCCACATGCCCTGAGCTTACTGAATATCAAAGGACTCGAATAGTAATACCGGTTAGAAAAGAGGGAAAATATGTAGGAAACTAAACTGTAAATGGTAGTTCCAACTCCTCTCTTAATCTTTTAAGGCTGAGTTGAAACCTCAGATACTGAATCTCAACCCATCACCCTCGCTTCTGTGCTATTGAAGTACAAGGAAGTGAGTAAAGACAGAAAAAATTCTTTTTACAAGGTTGAATGAAGGCTCAGCCCATGTTAAGAAACCAGGAAGTAGAAAAGAAATGAGCAAAGGATATTGAGAATAAATGACCAGTGAGGCAGGATGAAAATCAAGACAGTATGGTATCCTGATCAACTAGGTCAATTGCTGTTGAGGGGACTGAGAGCTGACCATTGAATTTAGCAACATGGATGTCCTTGGGGTCCTGATAAAAGTGATTTCCGTGGAGGGGTGGGGCCAAAATGTTAGAGGAATGAGATGTGAAGAAATCGATGATAGTGGGCCGGGGCGAGGGGGATTTTGAGGCATTCTGGTATAAAGCTGAGAAGAAAAATGAAGAAATTGCTGGAGGGGAAAGTAGAGAATTTTATGTAGGTGGGATAAGTAACACTAGTGGGAATCGTCCAGTGAAAAGGGAATGTTTTATGACTTAGGAGAAAGAGAAGAGAACTGCTTTGAGCAGGTAGAAGAGGGGTCGGCCATCTGTGGGGTCATACACAGTCCATCCTCAGTGAAGAAAGCTCTGTCAGGAGCTGAGAGTACAGGGTGGGTAAGGAGGTGCTGGGAAGGAGGTAGGAGACAACTTGAAACGTTTCTGTGAGAGCTGGAGAGCGAGTGGATCAGGTAAATACCGTATGACCGGCATGAAGGGCCCCTTAAGGCTAAAGGGTATGCATTTGGTCAGTTTCCTTGGGGGCAGGCCAAGATTAGACAGAAGGTTGGATTTAACAGCCCAGGGAGTAACTAAAATGAAGGACCAGGACATTTAGGCTAAGGAGAGAGGGGAGGAGGTACGGGTCGGTGGAATGGTCCTAGAAACATCACTGGATTATAGGTCCTGTGGGGTCAACGGATTATTGGGGTTGTGAGGTAGGAGGTGTTGGTGAGAGAAAGGGATCCTGGGAATGAAATTATGGAGAGATTGTGGCTATTGGTCTGAGAAGTTCTAGGGTATGACAGTGGGAGGCAGTGGCTGATGTAGGACGTGGGGAAGGTCACTGGGAGAGAGGAGATCCAGGAACCGAGCGGCCAGGGTGTTAGAAGAGGTATTTGTGTGCCTGATGGAGTCTTCGGGGATTAGGGCAGAGCAGTGTTGAGAGCATGAGGCGAGCAGGAGTAATCTGAGGTCACCAGAAGGAGGGGGTGGGGGGATAATAGTCAGAGCTGGGGATTCTAGGGAGGAGGGAGAACAGTCTGGAGATGTCGTGAGAAGCAGGGACACAGACCCAGCTCCAGGCTTGAGCAGCAGTGCACTGGGCCAGCTGACAGACCCTGTGTGCCCCTCTCTCAGCCACAGTCAGCGAAGTCAGGGTGGCAGCTGGAAGCCAGCCAGAAGAACTGGCACAAGATACATATCGGGGCTCCCGTGGAAAGGTACAGGCACAGCTGGCCTCAGGGAGACCTGAGCGGGCATGTGAAGAGCTCACTCACAGGCGGGCCTGGGGTCCAAGAGACTCAAGTCCAGGGTGTGTGAGAGAGGGCTCAGGGAGGGGCGTGGTGAGCAGTCTACAGGGATTAGAGTGTAGGAATTAGAGTGTAGGGATTAGAGTGTAGGGGATAAGAGTAATCTGAGCTCTGAGCGCTGAGGACACAAACAGGGACAAAAGCCCACCGAGACCGCTCTTCGTGGTCTCATGGGGGCAGATGTGGCGAGGAGGCTGTGGTGGGGTCCTGCACGGAGCACACGAAATGCCAGGTTTATTGGGCGAGGAAGAGTAGCAGAACTGAGACCGTGTGTCTCTAAAGGAACTGTGGAGGGCAGGCATCCACAGCCGGAGAGAAACAGAACCTGCTAGAACATTCTATGGAGACCAGCTGAGGAGGGGAGGGAGCCAGAGGGCAGGACTTCTGTTCCGAGGCCTGTGGCCTGCGAACTAGTGATCACAAGCAAATTTTCCCTCTATTAAGGTGACCAGACGTCCCACTTTCGGCGGAACAGTCCTGATTTTTAACAGTTTGTCCCTCGTCCCGCGGCGTTTTAAAAAAGTCCCGATTACTCTTTGTAATATTTTAAGTAATAATAAAAAGAAGAAAAAAAAAGACACCCCCCCCCCCCCCCCCTCAATGGTGTACTGCTTTAAATCTGGTCACCTTACTAAGTCAGTGTGGCTCTAACACTATCCCATGAGGCAGGAGGAACATAAGAAAGGCTGTCATTTAGAGAATGTGTTTGACAATGTGTTGGGGGAGGAAGTCCTTTTCACTTGGGTGGAGACAGCAAGATTCTAGGAACATTCTGACCTGGATCTGTACCTCCTGGGCTGACTGGGTTGATTTTTCTTCTCAATAGTGCATTTCTCTTTTTGTAGGAAGCAACGAGAGCTCTGGTGGTCTCAGCCATACCAGCCCCACACCCACCTCAAATCACCCAACTGTGAGTGTGCTGATACCTCAGACCCAGCATGTGCACCGGAGCAAACTGGCGTCCTCTCTCAGAGCTGGCTTCCTGCCCAAGACAGGATCTTTATTTTTATTTTTAAAATATATTTTTATTGATTTTAGAAAGGAAGGGAGAGGAAGAGATAGAAACATCAACAATGAGAATCACTGTTGATTGGCTGCCTCCTACACACCCCACACTGAGAATACAACCTGCAATTCTCACTGGTTCATAGGTCAGTGCTCAACCACTGAGCCACACAAGCCAGGCTCCTTTGTGTTTTAACAAAGTTTGTGTATCAAGCCAGATTGAAACACTTCTCTAATTCACTTTCCTATTTCATTTCTCAATGACACACGGGAATGCTCACAAAGCTTCTAATCAGTGTCTGATAACTAGTATGGCCTCTGGGTGACACGTGATTGGCTCATATATCCTAAGTGCAATTTTTATCAGAGTTTTTGAAAAGCCCATCCTGAAAATCGCTTGCAGACCCTATTAAATCCTCACAAGTCCCTAAATCCAGGAGTGCCAGGGTTGGAGCCACTGACTCAAAGGGTCACCTCTTACAGGGATGTTTCTGATAGAGTGTGATCACTTTCTAAGCTATTAGGTCATTTCTTTTGAACTGTTGTAGAAGATTCTGCAATAGATATTATTTTGTATCTTCCTGCTCTGCTTAAATGTTACCTTAGGAAAAAGAAATCCCAGGAGCAGTTTACTGAGTCGAGAGATTTGGGCGTTTTTATTAATGAAGACTTATTAAAAAATTCCAGGCCTGTTTGCAGATGGTTATCAAAACGTTATTTACTGAAGATGCACTTATAGTTGTCATTCCTCTTTCTTTCCCACTTTCTTTTCCTCCCTCCTTCCCTCCCCCTCTCCCTCCCTCCCTCTTCCTCTCCCTCTCTCCCTCCCTTTTTCCCTTTCTGTCAAGATATGATTTCCTAAAATATGTTGATTTAAGCACATTAATTAAGAAGTGAGTAGAATGGAATCCTTTATAGCTTATTGGGATGAAAAGTAGGATTTGCCAGAAACAAGTAGATCCCCAATTTTAATAAGGCTCATAAATATATTCATTTCTACAGAGCATTCACTTATCATTTTGTTACTAAATCTTTACTAAATTTCTGGAGACTAAGCCCAGAATATTAATTACTATATTACTATAATTTTGCATTTTGTTTCCCTATTTTAAGTAAGTTAATATGAGAAACTGAGTATAGATTAATGTGCTCTCTCTCTCTCTCTCTCTCTCTCTCTCTCTCTCTCTCTCTCTCTCCCTCTCTCCTTCAATCATTTGTCTGTATCCAGGGACTTCTATGGAAGAAGGTAAAAAATAGTATTTGGGAAAAACCCTCATCTCCAAATTCTCCTTGAAATTTCCTGTAGTTCTCCCCACCAGTTCCATTCAGTTCAGCTATTTATTAAGCTCTTATTATATACCTAGTGGTGTGCTAGTCACTAACACCCCAACTTATAAAAAGATGTCAGTCAAAGGAACACACACAGTGTAGTTGTCTTAACACTGAGAGGAATAAAAGAAAAGAGAACTAACATCCACAGTGTGCAGTCCCAAAGTCAAATGCAGCCCACCATAAGAACTCAGAAAAAAAAAAAGTTATAAAACTGCTTTACACATACTGTCTTCAAAATAGCAGCCACCCTAGCCAGTAGTGCAGACTTGTTGATTTTGAGAGAGCAAAATCAGTAGCTCTATTAGATCCCAGAGCGACAAGTTTAAAAATCAGGGCTACTTGTGCTGTTAGTACAACTTTTGTTTGCCTTTAAAAAAACAAACAAAAACAAACTAGTTATGTCCTAGGAACTAGTGAATTCATTGTTGCTGTAAATTACTACTCTAGGAAATAACCTCTACATGACTATAAGGCATTGAATGATACCATTGAAAAGCTCAGCTGTGCTACTTGTTTATCTGTGCCCCTTCTCTATAAAATGGTATAATTTCATAAAATGTTTCATCTTGAATATTTTATTTTAAAACGTTGATTAATGGTGTGCCTTTTCAGGAGGTGATAAGTACTACTTTATAATATCATAGTTTATTATATAGAATACTAGAGGTCCGGTGCACGAAATTTGTGCAAGGGTAGGCCTTCGCAGTCAGGCTTTGTCCGGAAGGTTGTCCAAAAGGTCATCCAGAAGGTCGTCTGGATGGTCTTTTCCCTGTTCAGCCGTTTGGTCGATTTGCATATTATGCTTTTATTATTATAGATAATGTGTACTTTTAGAACATACTTAACACATTTATTAATGCACTACTTATTGATCTCCAGGGGAGTTCTGGCCACTGTGCTAGGCACAAGGTGTACAGTGCTGAAATAAACCAGATTTACCGACATAAGCCTACGTAGAGGGGGTTTGTTTGTGATGCTAACACATCTTAAGTTCCACTCTTCTCTTTTGATGCTCTTGTATAGAAGAAGACATGAAGATTGACGAGAAGTGTGTGGAAGCAGGTAACATTTCCTCTTGATAGTTTTACCAGCAAAAGAAATATGGAGCACCTCAGATCCAGAGTCCCTTAAGTAGAGTCAGCCAAAAGGGCCACAGGCCTTTCCTCTGTTAGAAATGTGTGAAAATGAATCCCCTCACCCTCCTTTTTCTGTGGTTTTGACCCTTGGAAGGACAGCCCAGCCGTGGGAATGTTTCTAGGTCTACCCAACCTTCTAGAAATCAGTACCTTGGAAATGATCCCAGTAACACTTAGTAACACTCTGGTGTTACATTCAGTAACATTCAGATGGAACAAATGGAAACTACCATGTGAAATACTATAAAATATTGAGGTATCAAATTTTTAAAAAGCAAAATATATATTTTGTTATTGTCTGATACCATCTTCTGATAGATTATAGTATAAATAGTAGTGGGTTCCAAATTTGAGAAATATATGAAAACGTTTTCTATTTCTATACTTAATCTATTTTTGTAAGTTGGGAGATTTTTCTTATCTAGTGTCAGAACTAAGATTGGTTCAGGAGTCACTTGGGTTCTGTTGGGAGACTAGTTGAAGAGACTTTGGTCTGATAGGTGAGTTTGTCTTGGCTTTATGGTCCTGAAAAACATTCCACTGAGTAAGTTTTAAGGATTTTACTGGCTTTATGCAACGATTCATGAATCGGTCAGCATTGCATCTGCAGATGGCAAAGAGCTCCGAGGAATTGTACAAAACAAAAGACTTTTATATGCAAAAGGGAGCAGGAAGCAAGGAAGTTATACTAGCAAAATGTGGATTGGTTATGGCAAGGTCATTTCATTCCGGAGATGCAGGGGTCCATCAGGTAGGAGAGGTCGAATTGTAATTAAGGTCAGTCTCAGTTTGGTGATGTGGGGCTTAGCATAAGTGACTCCATTTTGGGGACTGTTGCCTTGTTTTTAACAATAAGCTAGTCTAGTTTTTAGAAACTGAAGAACAACATGAAATCTTTAAATAGTGGGTATTTCAAAAATTCACATATGCTTCCTAGAATAACCACAGAATAATGCTGATTTAATATTTACTTTTCCAGGTAATTATTCTTTTTAAAAAAGTTTTTGCAGTAAATTCATTTCGTTTCTATAATTTTAATTTTTATTAGGCAACACATTCACGTATTTCCAATTCAAAAGCTACAGAATTATAGTCAGTAAAAGTTCCTTTCTTTCCCCACTGCCCTACTCGGTTTTATTTCTTGAGGTGATAAATGCTCCCAGGTTCTCCCATAATCCCTCCAGATGTGTTCTGTGCATGTGAAAGCAGGAATGTACAGTTTTTCCTTCTGTCTCACACTCATCCTTACCTTAAAAAAAAAATACCCTCTGATAATACCCTACACAAACTGTTCTGTTCCTGCCTCTTTTACTTACCATTATATATCTTGGAGATGATTCCATCTTAGTACATAAAAAGCCACCTTATATTTTTTTAAACAGCTTATTTTTATTGTAAACAATGCTGCGAGGAATACGTTAGATGCAGCATTGCCTGATCCAAGGATGTGTGCATTGGTGATGTTGCTATATATTTCAAGTTGCTCTCCACAGAAAATCTAGTTTCTTAATCCTCTTTACAACACTAACAAGAACATTTTAATGATGAGATAGTTGGGTTTTATCAAATCTTTCCCAGTCACCCAGTCAAACCATTCATATACTTATTCTCCTTGCCACACTTTCCTGGCTGAGGAGCCCCCCGTCTTCCGCAGGATGCGCCCCTCCTGCATCTGCAGGTCCTTGGGCAGCGAAGCTGTGCAATGTCCAACCACCTGTAGGAGCTCCCCACAGCATCCCACCTGTCCTCCCCTCTGAGCCTCGTTTTATTTATTCTCTTCTGTGTCATTTAGTTGATACTCCTGCTGTACCCTTGCTTGACATCATGGCCCAACTGCTGAGCACCATCTCCCATGTAAGGCTTATATGTGCCATGGAGACACCGCTGACTTGGCCTTGATTTAGGAACACATTTTGCAGTTGGTGTGTGTGTGTGTGTGTGTGTGTGTGTGCGCGCGCAGAAGCACAGGGACAGGAAATTATGCTGTTAAACTGCAGGTTGAGTATGACTAGTAATATAATGACACTTTTGGTGTTTTGCCTCCATGGAAAAACGATAGACGAAGAAACATTTGAATCTGGTAAGTAAAACGTGAGTATGTGGTTCTGATTATAAAACGTGTATAGTATTTTAGGTTTTGGTGTAAGTTGAGCACCTGCTCAGAGGAGGACACTCAGGCTCCCCTGTGGCAGTGCCTGCCCCAGCCCCCTGTCCCAGGCCCCTGCCCACTTCCTCTGGGGCAGGGGGAGAGCGAAGGCTCAAATCAGTTGCCTTTCTATAATTTCTCTCTTTCAAGCCTCATTCCATGCCAATTAGAGAGGAGTTTTCATGGATAAAAAGCCTTCAGGAGAGTCCAGATAAACAACTTGCAGAAAAAGCTACTGTGCCCCCAGCAGCAGGGTCATGCCAATGGCTCTGGGTTGGGGGTGGGGGTGGGGCGGGAGGAGGGGGCGGGCAGGGGTGTTGCTCCCCCTGCCGGGACTCCCAGCTTCTCTAAGGGGGACGTGACTGCCTCGCTTTGCCATTTCTCTTTATTTGACGGCTGCTTGATCTCAAAGGCTTAGTTTGTTCATGTTTATTTGTTTACTTATTTTTACACTTTCTCAAATGTCCAGAGGAACTTTCAGAAGGTAACTGTTTTTATTTCTTGGGTATGCCAAATAAAGCTATGTTTAAGATCTTTCAGTGAATACCTAATAGAATACATTTTAAGACATAGATATTTTAAGGCTGAAATATTCAATTTCACAGAAAATATTTAAAAGTAAACAATGAAAGAAATTCAGCTTGATGAATAGATCCCTAAGTAAATATTTCCTTTTAAACTTACTGACATATTTCGGTTAGAAAAATACACTTACCAGAGATGGAATCGATCTTGTTGTGTTTTCCTTATATTTTAAAATGTGTTTTTTTTAAGAAAATGAAGGTTAAGAGATAAAGCTCGTATGTGTCAGTTCATTCTATGAACAAATGCTCTTTATGTATTTTTTCAATGATCAGAACAGAGCTGTGTAAGTGACGAGAAACAGATGTTAGCAAAAAGTAATTGGAAATGGAATATTTCTCTCCGGAGTTTATAATAATTTTACTGAGATGGCAGGGGAAGCAGAGGCAGGAGTTTCAGGGCCGCTGCACAGTTTTCCTTCCTTTTTGCCTCTCCCACTCTTGGACAGTCAGAAGTAATTGGCAGCTGTAGAGCAAATACTAACTATACAGAATGAGCCATTTAATAATCCTATATAATAAAAGGCTAATATGCAAATTGTCCCCTCGGGAATTTGACAGAGTTCTATCGCTCACTGTGATGTACGCTGACCACTAGGAGGTGGTGTGGAACATGGGATAAAAACCCATCTCTAACAAAGAGGTTACTTACAGGACCTGCAGAAATCAATAGCTTACAAGTTAAAGCCAAACCCAGTTATCTCTGTGTGTTTCGTAGTCAGTTTCTTTGGGCATGTTTAAGAATATATACCCAATTTTTCTGTTTTTACAATGACTCAGTATCTTTCTTATAACTTTACATAAGCCTGAAATTGGTTCCTGTTCCCAGCCACATGAAACAAACTATGTGAAGTGCACTGCTAAAGCTCTGAAGGGTGTCTCCATGGAGTTTGGTACATGGGATAGGGAGGAAAGTGCTCAGGACATTCTTCAGGAAGTCACTCAAGGCTGAAACAGCGGTGCTACCATCGCCTGAAATAGGGTCACTGAAGATTTGGAGAGAATT
>PVJC01046505.1:0-13274 GCA_004026665.1 Murina feae
CACCCCCCACCAGCCTGGTCTCCCCCAACTGCCCCCTTCTGCTGGCCTTGTCATGCCTCATAGCCTAGTAGCCCCATGCAGCCTGCTGTTCAGTCATTTGGTCATCCCTCACTAACCCCCCTGCCAGCCTGGTCACAGGCAGCCATCTTGTGAAGGCGTGATGGTTAATTTGCATATCACCTCTTTGTTATATAGGAGTAGTGGCTTGGTGCACAGACTTTTGCACATTGAAAGAAAATTAATTAGAAGAAATATTTTAATATTGCTATTTGCCCTTTCTCTATAATAGACGTGTCAACCAGATTCACAATCAACAATGACAGATTGAAACATACACACATGATTAGCTTCAGCGAGAGCTTAATATGTACCACACATGTGTGAGTCAACTTAGCCTTTTATATATACAGACTAAACTTACTTAATTAGACCTGCTTTCTGATTTAGCTAAACTTTTTCCAGCCCAGTGAAATACCCCAACTTCTCTTTCAGATAATTGTCAGCAACACAGCAGTAAATACCAACATGAAGTAGATTATTATTATAGGTCATACAGGGAAAACAAAGGGTAAAATATTTAACTGCAGCAGTGTTTGACTATATTCTGTGCAATGAGAAAACCTGAAGTCATTTTCAAGGTCCACCATTTCTTACTTCTTTTCAGGTGTGTCAAGTTTCTAAATTTCTAAATCTTCATTTTCCTGCTAATGAAAAAAAAAAAAAAAGAATTACACTGAGTCTCCTATCTACCTATTCCAGGACTTCTGTGAAAATCAAATGAGATGAAGCATGGGAAAACACTTCACAGACATTTGGTTAAAGTGTGAAATGTTTGGACTTGGCTATAAAGCAAGTCATGTTCCTGGGTTGAAGAAACTCCAAGGAGGCTCGTTGCTAGGGAGAGGAACCTGGGTGTTGCTATGTGATGCCATTACCTGACACCCACAGCCACTGTTTCTAGGCTGGGCTGTGGGCCACATTTTGTGCCATGGCAGTGTCAGCTGCAATTTGGTGGAGTGTCACTCCGGGATGGTGGCGGGACCTGTGTCCCACTTGGGAGAAGCTGAGTGTTGCTTGTTGGCACCAGGTCCACGGTGCTGTTTCTCTGTAAATGGCCAGTGTGCGTCATGGCAGTTCCTGCATTGAGCGTCTGCCCCCTGGCGATCAGTGCACATCATAGTGACTAGTCAGATGGGTGGAGGGACATTTAACATATCAGCCTTTAGTTATATATAGTTATTTTATCCTATATAATAAAAAGCTAATATGCAAATCGACTAAAAAGTGGAATGACCTGTCACTATGACGTGCACTGATCACTAGGGGGTAGACGCTCAGTGCAGAAGCCGGCCTCATTGGCTGGCGGTGCAGCAGTGGTGGCAGGTACCACAGGCTGGGCTAAGGGACCCCGCCCCCTCCCACCAGTGCATGAATGTTGTGCACCAGGCCTCTAGTCCTATATAATAAAAGGCTAATATGCAAATTGACCAAACAGCAGAACAACTGGTTGCTATGACGTGCACTGACCACCAGAGGGAAGATGCTCAATGTAGGAGCTATTCCTTGGTGGTCAGTGTGCTCCCAAAGGGGGAGTGCCACTCAGCCAGAAGCCAGGCTCATGGCTGGCAAGTGCAGCGGTGGTGATGGGAGCCTCTCCCACCTCTGAGGTAGCGCTAAGCTGTCAGTGAGACATCCCCTAAGGGCTCCCGGACTGCAAGAGGGTTCAGGCCAGGCTGAAGGACCCCCTCCCTCACCTTGAGTGCATGATTTTCGTGCACTGGGCCTCTAGTATATGTATAAAATCCCTTTATAATTCTAACCACAGTTTCCTTTCGACTCTTGCAGACATGGCCAGCTCCATTCTACCTCAGTTTGCCGTTTGCTACTCACATTGTCTGTCTGATTCAGGCTCTGGCCATGTTAAAGGGGTGGCATGGAGTTGAGTTTGGGGCCTGGGTAAGTTTGGGTGCCATGTGTACTCTGTCCCTCCACTTCACAAGTCACTACACGGGTGCTCGCCCCACCCAGAGCCTTATCTCCCCCTCCCCCAGTGCTCTGGACCCCACACCTGGGCAGGAGCTGCTTGCAGCCACCTTTCCAACCCTGGACTCGGGTCTGAGACCAGCCAGCCAAAGGGGCAGAGCCATGCCACCAGCAACGCTGTTCTTCCTTAACTTAGAAAACAAACAATTCTCTTACAGCAATTCTCCTTCTCGATCCACTCAGTGCTGAGGATCCCCAAGGAGCGGCAGGCCTCCCCGTAGGCGGCCAATGAGCCGCACAGCTGCAGCTTCCTGTGGTTGTAGCAGCCGTCCAGGTAGCAGGACTCGTAGAAGGGCAGCGGGTCGAGCAGCCCGTAGCAGGGCTGGAAGAAGCCCTTCATGTCCGTGAGCTTCAGGCAGTAGCCCTCGCCCTGCAGCCTCTGGATGTGCACGTTGTCGCAGGCGGCTGCATACTGCGAGAACTGTAGCTCGTTGCAGCTGCGGGCGAGGGGGCAGGTCAGAGAGGGAAGGAGAGCAGCCCCTGGGCTCTCTGGGGGCTGGAGGACCTATCTGCTACGATCTCTGCGGACCCAGAAGCCAACGCACCACAGCGATCCCAACACCAGCTGGCCCAACACAGGTCATTTCTGTAAATGTCACTGGGATAAGTGAGCATAAAATCAAACTGAATTGGTAGCCAAGGACCTGACAAAAGGGAGATCCTGACATATTAACTTTGATATAACTGAGTGGTAGAATTGATACAATAAGCCTAACAAGTATTGATATAACATATAGCAATAATAGTAATAACTACTATACCTGAAAGGCTCACAAGGGGTTTGAAGCTTTATGTCCACATCTGTGTTTTAGCTGGTGTCTGGTGTGTTAAAGCCATGGTGCGATGCCAGCTAAGGGAAGTGTGTCTGCAGATCCAGACTAATTTAGCAGCCCAGAGAGTCCTAAATTAAACCCCATTGAGATAATGTGCAGAGCTCATTCGAAGTTGGATAGTTAGGGCCTCGGTGACTTCTGTGTTTAAAGAGGATGTCTTGACTCCTACCAGCGTCACCTGCACAACCACACCCAAGCCCTATAGTAAGAGTCATAAGCACATGACTGGACCAGCACTGGGGAGCAAGCTGTGGCCCTTTTCTCCTGAGTTCACCCTGAATCCCACCCCCCTGGGTGCTTTGTCCCAGCTGGGCCACTGGCCAAGGCTTCTAGGTGTAAACCTGGGCAGACTGAAAATTCAGTGATACCACCTAACCCAGGTCCTTCCTCTGCCACACAAGACACTACTAAGGCCTCTGATGTGTCTCTCTGTATCATGAAAACTCCACAGACTTTGGCTTGCTCTACCCAGGAGAAGACAATGATGCTAGGGAAAGAGCATTTTCCACGGCCGCCCCGTGGAAGGGGAGGGTGGGCCCGAGCCGTGGCTGGCCTCTCACCTCTTCTGCATGCCATTGGTTTTCCAGCTCTGGGCCAGCACCACACTGCTCACCACAGGCTTCCCCCGCAGGGTCACATAGTCGTCAGTTAGGTCCCCATTGAAGTTGCCACAGAGGCCACACACTTTGTTCTGCAGCCTCTCACTGATGCTGATTTTTATGACATTGAAGCCATTGTAGTATATCTGGATGTCGGGGCTGGTGTCAATCACCAGGAACCCTTCACTGCTATAGATTTTGGTTGCCAACCCAGTTATAAAAGGAACATTCACTTGTGTGCCGTTCACCTATGAAAGACAATAAAAGTAAATGATCCTTAGAGCAGAGATTTGCAAGCGTTGACTGTAGCGGGCCAGAGTTAATATTTTATGATCTCTATTGTTACTCAACTCCAACCTCATGGCAGGAAAGCGGCCCATAGACAAGGTGTCACTGGGGTTGTGTTCCAATAAAGTTTTACTTACAAACAGAGGCAGCAAATAAATTTGGCTAAATCCTGTACTTTGCTGTCCCCTGCTCCAGAGCTCAAGGACACTCACTCATCTTACTGGCCACAGTTCCCCACAAAGAAGCAAAATATGAAAGCAGAGGTAAGAAGACATTAGAAAAATGTAACCCACAGCCAATGGCTGGATTTCCCAAGCATAAACCAATGACTGGGAATGAAGTTCAATCCTGCACTGAGGCGTCTAACATGCTAGCATGAACCAGAGGAGTGTTGCTATCTTTACGGTTTTTCTGCTTATGATGTTGACAGCATAGCATTTTCTGCATTCATCATTTTCCTGCTTTATAACAATGTCTTTTCTTAGCTCTTAGGATAGAACATAACATGCTTTTCTTTTATACTTACAAAACAAATTGTATTTTTTCACCTGCAAGTTATTAGTAATTTTTCTTTATTAAAAAATCAGAAGCCTTTAAAAACATGATTATTTTCTATTTTTGTAGCTTGGGCTGTTTTACTCAGCAACAATGTCAATTTTTCTGTGTTGGGGGCTATGCTCACTCTCTGGCTGCTGGATTCTGGACCAGTATCAATGTGTCTACGTGGGCCAATCTGCAAAAGGGACGGGGAGGTCAAAATATAGCAGCAGCTTTCCCTGAAGTTGAAAACCAGCAGCAGAATGTAAACGCTTCCTTTAAGCTTGCAAAATACTGCCAGGCCTTTGCCTAACTCTGGATACTAAGCTACAGTCCCTTACCTAAGCCAACCAAGGAAAGCAGATACGCACAATGCTATTCAATTCCAAAAAATGCTTGTGTGTGTCCAGGTTCTATCCCTGCCTCGCTGGCTGTAATCAGAGTGTCTATGTCTGGCACCATCCTCAGGTCTACCTGTGGCGAGCAGCTGGTTTACCTGAGGCTGGGAGTCCCTGTCAGTAGTTCTCTAGAGCAGGCTACCTTCTTAAATGGGAGGGGTGGGAGGAATCCAAGTGAGAGAGGCATGTTCGCTATGGGTGGGCTGAGGTTCATGCATGCATGTATTTATTTTTCTATATGTCTAAGATGCACAAGAAGCCAGGCAGCTGTCCCAGGGCAGCCAACTGAGGACGTCACCACCGTCGCCTGTTTGCCTCCTGCTGGCATGTCCTCCTGGGCCTGTCCTAGTGGGGGTGCTCCCTCCTTCAGGGTGTTGTTTAGCTGCTTGTTTTTAGGCCAATGCTCACCTTCTCTCCGCTTCTGGAAAAGATGGCAGAGATGAAAGAGTGTGTCTGCAAGTAGGGGGGCAGGGCCAGAATAACTGTAACAGCCCAGTTGAGATGCTCACTGGGAATTAATCCAGAGAGAGCAGAGGCCTCTGCCACGTTATCACCTGAAGCTCCATCGACACCGACATTACACCCGAGACCCTGTGCGTGCCCGCAAGCCACCAACTGTCAGCAAGGGACAGAGGGGCCGCTCCTACCCGCAGAGAACCTTTGTGCTGCCTGGTTTAACATCTGGGGATCTGCCCTGGTTGGTGTGGCTCAGTGGGTAGAGCACCGGCCTGCAGACTGAAGGGCCCCAGGTTGGATTCTGGTCAGGGTAAATGCTGGTTGCAGGCTGGATCCCCATTGGAGGTCCTGCAGGAGGCAGCGGATCCATGATTCTCTCTCATCATTGATGTTTCTACCTCTCCCTCTCCCTTCCTCTCTGACATCAATAAAAATACATTAAAAAAATAAAATACAAATAAAACCTGATGGTGTGCGCTGGTGCCTATGTAGCAGCAGCCTGTGACCCCCCCAGCTGGCCATCAGGGAAAGCGCACGCGCAGTCCGGGCCTGGCCAGTCAGCACATTTCCTAGAACCGGGGCGGGCGGGTCACCTTGACGGTGTTGCGGTCGCTGATGAGAATCTGCTCCTCGTTGATGTAGAAGTAGACAGGCGAGATGATGGTGAGGTTGGGGGAGGACCACTTGTCGAAGTTGATGATGAGCTGGAAGGAGATGTCGGGCAGCTTCTGGCAGATGGTGGACAGCACGAAGGCACAGTTGGCGGGGAAGCGCAGGAAGGCCCCATCGAAGGTGCGGAAGACGCCGCCACCCGCCGCCAGGCAGTAGGAGGTCCTGGTGCTGAAGCAGCCGCGCACCCCGTTGCGCAGCGCGCATTCCTCATCCGACTTGCACTGCCGCGGGTCGCACTGGATCAGGTTGCGTCTGAAGCAGCGGCAGCGCCGAGTGCAGTCGCTGTTCCAGAACAGCTGCTTGGGCTACAAGAAAGGCGCCTTCGTAAAACTCAGGCTCCAGGGGAAGGAGGTAGGGGGAGGGGTTAGGGGCCCTGAACCCCGCGCGTTCTTGGCGGGCGGGGCTACCTTTCTTTAATGGAATTGATATTTGCAACAGGAAGGCTGCTTTCATTCAAATGCTACATCAGTTCCATGCAACTCTGACAACATGCAATGTAGTCTTTACTGGTTTCAGTCAAGAATTTGGCATCTGCATAGCTGGGTTGTAGAATTACCCACAGCCAACCTGAATGTGCAGCTGTTAGGCTCTCAGAGGGACTAGGTGTAAAGCAGATCTCTTTGGTAAAACATGACTGTGGACCCATGGAAGCATGGAGGGAAGGTAGGGGGAGGGTGGGTGGGAAGCAGTCAACCAAGGACCTTGTATGCATATATACATGGCCCATGCACCCCAACAGTGGGGCAGTGAGGCGAGGTGGGCAGGAGAGAGTCAGTGTGGGGAGGAGGGACATATGTAATACTTTCAACAATGAAGGATTCTTTTAAAAAATATTATTCTAACAAGTACTCCATTCCACTTCAAGGATGACATTTAAATTCACTCAAGAATAATAAACCAGATTCGCAAAGATGGCGACCGGCAGGAAGGTAGGGAAGGAGAGAGTGTGACAGAGCCAGGGAGCGATAGAGGAGTGTGTGGATGTGTATGGTGTGTGTGTGTATGAGTTAGGGACAGTTAGATTCTGCAGGTCTTCCAAGGAGTTGCCAAACCGGGCAGTCTTAGATGGCGGAACCCGACCGCAGCGCGGACACTCCTGGGTGGCCAGCGCAGGCACAGAGACCACACCATCTTGAGAAACAGAGCAGCTTGCGACTAGGATCCTGGCCTCAGCACCACCCAGTTGGTCTCAGACGCAAACCAGGAGCCTGCAGCCACTGGGGACAGAGACCTGCAACCACAAGTACGGATCCACGGACACCAAGAAGCCAGACATCCCAGCGGCAGATCTCTGTGTTTAACAGAGCCCATCCCCCTCCCTGCAGGCTCCGGGACAGCACCATAGTAACAGAGAGACCCACCTCTCACTTGGGCCTCAGCTCTGCTACAGAAATTTGAACCTGGGAACACACAAACTCTGGGAACCTGTTCCCTGCAGCATGGGACTACCAGAATTTGAGCCTAAGAACGCTTGAACTCTGAGAACTTGTTCCCTGCAGCATGGGCTCTGGGACCCCAATTCTCCAGGCGGGAGGCAGCACTAAGCACCAGTCACTTGACTCTGTTTCTTATCACCTGTGGCTGGGATCCCTGATTCCAAGTGAATTCACATTAAGAGCCAGTGACTCCAATTCTTGGTGCATGCACACACAGGGAACCTGATTCTCAATGTGAAGCCGTGTGAAGCAACAGAGACACCAATATTGGATTCTTGGGGAACTCTGACTTCTGGCACACGCTAGAGGGCTCTGATTTTCAACACACTCCAGTGTTGAATAGTCTGAGAAGGATAGGTTTTAGTTCTTCCTTGAATGTTTGGTAAAACTCCCCTGTGAAGCTGTCAGTCTCTGTTTCAGCATGATGCAGTGGGGTCCCTGATTCTAAGTGCGCACACAAGGCCACACTGAGCACTGGTAACATTGACTCTGAGCGAGCCTGGTTCCCACCAACCAACAACAACAAACATCTTAGTATCAGAGCTCTTCAGTGACACTAGGGTGGTGAGAGGCTCCCACTAGAAACAGCCCAGATGTTTGAACCTTATAGAGACAGTCAGAATGGGGATACGACACAATCCTCAGAGGAAAGAAAGTGAGGAGTTGCCAAGAAAGGAAATTAGTGAAATCGAAGCATGCAACATGACAGAAAAAGAATTCAGAGTAATGGTTGTACAATTCATTCACCAGATGAATTAGAAAATCAACAACTTATGCAAGAATCAGGAAGAAATGAAAAGTGATATAGCTACAGTCAAAACCACCATGAAAGGTTTAAACAGTAGATTAGAAGAAGCAGAGGACCGAATTAGTGAATTAGAAGATAAGGTAGAGAAACAAGCTCAATCTGAACAGCAACTGGAGAAAAAAATTAAAAAGCAAGAGGAGAGCCTAAGGGAGCTTTGGACAACATGAAATGAAGTAACATACGCATAATAGGGCTGCAAGAAGGACAAGAAGAGCAGCAAGGATTAGAACATCTGTTTGAAGAAATAATGACAGAAAACTTCCCAGATATGGGGAAGAAAAAAGTTACACTAGTACAGAGAGTCCCAAGCAAGATGAATCCCAAAAGACACACAGCAAGACATATCATAATAACATTGGCAAATGTACATGACAAAGAAAGAATCTTAAAGGCTGTGAGAGAGTTACATACAAAGGATTCCCCATCAGATTATCAAATGATTTCTCAACAGAAACACATCAAGCTAGAAGGGAATGGAAGGAAATATAAAAAGTGTTACAAAGCAAAGGACTGAATCCAAGAATACCCTATCCAGCAAGACTATCAATCAAAATTGAAGGGGAAATCAAGATCTTCACAGACAAAAAAAGGCTAAAGGAGTTTATCCCTACCAAGCCAGTAATGCAAGAAACGCTAAAAGGAATGATGTAAAAAGAAGAAATAAAAAGATAATGAAGAACACAGGCACGAAAATAGAAATGACTTCAGACATGTACCTTTCAATAATAACTTTAAATGTAAATGGACTAAATGTTCCAATCAAAAGACATTGAGTGGCTGAATGAATAAAAAGACATGGCCCACATATATGCTGTCTACAAGAGACCCACCTCAGAACAACAAACTCACACAGACTGAAAGTGAAGGGATGGAAAAATATCTTTCAGGCAAAGGGAAAGGAAAAAAGAAGCTGGTGTAGCAATACTTATATCTGATAAAATAGACCTCAAAGTGAAGGCCATAACAAGAGATAAGGAAGGCCACTTCATAATACTAAAGGGATCGATACAACAAGAGGATATAACCCTAATAAACATATATGCACCCAATGCAGGAGCACCCAAATACACAAAAAAACTCCTGGAAGATAACAAGGGAGAGATCAACAACAATACAATCATAGTAGGAGACTTAAACACACCACTGGCATCACTGGATAAATCCTCTAGACAAAAAAATCAGCAAAGAAATCTAAATGACTCACTAGATCAGATGGACTTAACTGACATCTTCAGAACATTTCACCCCAAAGCCACAGAATATACATGCTTCTGAAGTGCACATGGGACATTTTCAAAAATAGACCACATATTGGGTTACAAGCAATGTCTCTCCAAATTCAAGAAGATTGAAATCATACCAAGCATCTTCTCAGATCACAATGGCATAATGTTAGAAATAAACTACAACAAAACAATCCAAAAAACTCAAACATTTGGAAGCTGAATAGCATGCTACTAAATAATGATTGGGTTACCAATGAAATCAAAGAAGAAATTAAAAACACTCTGGAAACTAATGACAGTAAAACACAACAATCCAAAATCTATTGGACCCAATGAAAGCAGTTCTGAGAGGGAAGTTTATAACTCTACAGGCCTACCTCAAAAAACAAGAAAAAATGATAGTAAATCATCTAACTCTACAGCTCAAAGAATTAGAAAGACAGCAACAAGAAAAGCCCAGAGTGAGCAGAAGGAAGAAGATAATAAAGATCAGATCAGAAATAAATGACATAGAGACCAAAACAAAACAAAAACAAAAACAAAAACCCAATACAAAAGATCAATGAAACCAAGAGCTGGTTCTTTGAAAGGATAAAAAAGATTGATGAACCTCTAGCCAGGTTCACCAAAAAGCAAAGAGAGAGGACACAAATAAACAAAATCAGAAATGAAAAAGGAGAAATAACAACAGACCCCACAGAAATACAAAGAATTGTTAAAAAATATTATGAACAACTTTACTCCAACAAACTAGACAACTGGGAGGAAATGGACATATTCTTAGAAAAATACAATCTTCCAAAACTTAATAAGGAAGATTCTATAAATCTCAATAGGCCAATAATTATGGAATAAATTGAAGCAGTCATCAAAAAGCTCCCACCAAACAAAAGCCCAGGGCCAGACGGCTTCAAAGGGAAGTTTTACCAAACATTCAAGGAAGAGCTAAAACCTGTCCTCCTCAGATTATTCCAAAAAATCAAGAAGAATGAACACTTCCCATTTCATTCTATGAAGCCAGAATCACCCTAATACCCAAACCAGATAAAGACAACACAATGAAAGAGAATTATAGGCCAATATCTCTCATGGACATGGATGCCAAAATACTGAACAAAATTCTAGCAAACCGGATCCAGCAATACATCAGAAAGATCATACACCATGACCAAGTAGGATTTATCCCAGGGATGCAAGGATGGTACAATATCCACAAATCAATAAACGTGATACATCACACAAACAAATTGAGAGATAAAAATCAGATAGTCATATCAATTGATGCAGAAAAAGCATTTGACAAAATCCAACACCCCTTCTTGATAAAACTCTCAGCAAGGTGGGAATAGAAGGATCATTCTTCAACATAATAAAAGCCATATATGACAAACCCACAGCCAATATCATACTCAATGGTCATAAACTGAAATAATTTCCCCTAAGAACAGGAACAAGACAGGGATGCCCCCTTTCCTGTTCACCACTCCTGTTCAACATAGTACTGGAAGTACTAGCCATTGCTATCAGACAAGAAGAAGAAATAAAAGGCATCCAAATTGGAAAAGAAGAAGTAAAACTGTTCTTATTTGCAGATGACATGATACTGTACATAGAAAACCCAAAAACTACCTTAAAAAATTATTAGACTTAATAAATGAATTTGGCAATGTAGCAGATACAAAATTAATGCCAAGAAATCTATGGCATTTCTTTACACTAATAGTGAACTTACAGAAAGAGAGACTAAAAAAGCAATCCCATTTACCATTGTACCAAAAAAATTAAGATACCTAGGAGTAAACTTAACTAAGGAGGTAAAAGACTTATATGCGTAAAACTACAGGACACTGAAAAAAGAGATAGAGGAAGACATAAACAGATGGAAGAACATACCATGTTCATGGATTGGTAGGATCAATATCATCAAATAGTCCATACTTCCCAAAGCAATCTATATATTCAATGCAATCCTCATTAAAATACCAACAGCATATTTCACAGATCTAGAATTCATCTGGAATAAAAAAAGATCTCGAATACCTGCAGTGATCCTGAGAAAGAAGAACAAAGTAGGTGGGATCGCAATACCAGATATCAAGCTGTATTACAAAGCCACTGTTCTTAAAACAGCTTGGTACTGGCACAAGAACAGACATATAGATCAATAGAATAGAAGAGAGAACCCAGAAATTGTCCCAAACTACCATGCCCAATTAATATTTGACAAAGGAGGCTAAAGCATACAATGGAGTCCAGACAGTCCAATAAATGGTGTTGGGAAAATTGGATAGATACATGCAAAAAAATGAAACTAGACCACCAACTTACGCCACACACAAAAATAAACTCAAAATGGATAAAGGACTTAAATGTAAGACGGGAAACCATAAAAATACTAGAGGAATACACAGGCAGTGAAGTCGCAAACATGTGCTGAAGGAATTTCTTTACTGATACTGCTCCTAGGGCAATGGAAGCTAAAGAGAAAATAAACAAATGGGAGTACATCAAAATAAAAACTTTTGAACTTCAAAGGAAACCATCAACAAAACAACAAGAAAGCCCACTGCATGGGAGAACATATTTGCCAATGATAGCACCAATAAGGGTTTAAATCTCTAACATATATAGGGAACTCATCCAACCTAACAAAAGGAAGATAAACAATTCAATCAAAAAATGGGCAATGGACCTAAATAGACACTTTTCAAAAGAAGACATATAGAAGGCCGAAAGACATAAGAAAACATGCTCAAAGTCACTAATTATACGAGAGATGCAAATCAAAACAACAATGCAATATCATCTCACACCTCTCAGAATGGCTATTATCAACAAATCAACAAATGACAAGTGCTGGCGAGGATGTGGAGAAAAAGGAACCCTTCTGCACTGCTGGTGGGAATGCAGACTGGTGCAGCCACTATAGAGAACAGTATAGAGTTTCCTCAAAAAACTAAAAATGGAACTCCCATTTGACCTAGTGATCCCTCTTCTAGGGATATACCCCAAGAAGCTATAAATACCAATCAGAAAGGATATATGCACCCCTATGTTCATAGCAGCACAATTTACCATAGCTAAGATCTGGAAACAGCCTAAATGCCCATGAGCAGATGAGTGGATTAAAAAATGGTGGTACATCTACACAATGGAATACTACGCTGCAGTACAAAAGAAGAAATTCTTGCCATTTGCAACAGTGTGGATGGAACTGGAGAGCATTATGCTAAGTGAAATAAGCCAGTCACAGAAATATAAATATCATATGATCTCACTGATTTGTGGAATACAGAGAGCAACATATACTGATGAACAGGGACAGATCCAGAGACAGAGAAACAGCTATCAGTCTGCCAATCCCCATTGGGAAAGTAGGGGAGGGTGGGGATAAGGGGGAGATATTAACCAAAGGACCTGTATACATACATATAAGCCAAAACAATGGACTCAGACAACAGGGGGAAGAAAGCATGAGTGGGGGAGGGGTTGGCGGTTATTGGGGGAATGAGGACACATTTGTAATACCTTGACCAATAAAGAAATTTTAAAAAAAGAATAATAAACCAGCCCTTCAAATCCTAAACAGATAAAAAGAAAGTGATAGCCAACTTTATGATGAGCATTTTAACATTTTATAGTACCCAACACACCCGACCTTTTCCTTGTATCAAGGCCACTTCTACTGATTTCTATTGGAAGTACCTCTATTTCTATGTGTCATGAGTGAGAGATCTAAAAAACAGTGATGTTCCCACTGTAGACACAGCTGACTCTCATAACCAAGTGGCTTAGAGGTTAATCCCTCGCAGTGATCGTCTAACTCAGCAAGGGACGCAGCCAAAATGCGGAGACAAAGACAAATGACAGAAATGGAGGAAAGAAAACGACAGGATATAGAGTTCAAAACCACGGTTATTAGGTTTTTCAAGAAAATGCTAGAGACTGCCGATAAATTTGATGAGACCCTCAAGGATA
>PVJC01046506.1:0-13276 GCA_004026665.1 Murina feae
AGGGAAGGGAAGGGAAGGGAAGGGAAGGGAAGGGAAGGGAAGGGAAGGGAAGGGAAGGGAAGGGAAGGGAAGGGAAGGGAAGGGAAAGGAAGGGAAGGCAGATAGGTCATATCCTATGAAAGACACATCTTAAAAATGCCTAAAGAAAGTTGTCCTTTCTTCATGGTGAAGGGACTGGAGTCCGTGTTGATGAAAACACCTTGGTGGCTGCGGTTACTGGCAGCGGCTGCGGTGACTGGCAGTGGCTGCAGCAGTGGGATAATGGGACTGGTGGCTTCCCCTGATTAGCCTGGTTGCCTCCCACAAAGTGAGGCCAGACTGCAGCTGAGACCCGCTCCCCAAGGGGATCAGGGAGCAGGCCTAAGCCATCAGTAGGACACCCCCTGAGGGCTCCCAATATGTGAGAGGGGGCAGGCTGGGCTGAGGAACACACCCCCCCCCCCAGTGCACGAATTTAGTGCACCAGGCCCCTAGTAATTATACACACACACACACACACACACACACCAACTAGATTCACACAGATGTATACTTGACAGGGGAATCTGCATTTTAACTAGTAACTAGAAACCTTATTTCAACTACCAAGCAAAAAAAACTAAATGTCTGCCTAGGGATAATACTGATTCTAGTTCCTTGATCAAGTGAAGTTATATAAAATTAAACTTATTCCGTAACTATTTTTAATATACTTTCTCTACCTATTTGCACCGAAACATGGAACTTTACTATATATGTTTAGTTTTGCTAATATCAAAAAGGTTACACTATGAAGTTACAGCTAGGCCTTCCATAGAGTATAACTGTAAGGTCTTGTGTTTATTCAACACTTTCCCCTTACTGTATATTTATTTCCTAAGTCATCCCTCTAAAAATATCCCCAACATTTCCTTTTTATTTATGCATAATATTAAGTTATTCTTTATTATATTGCTTCATGTGTCATGAGAAATTTATATGGCTACTTACCTCACCAGATCCTAAAGTGCCTTAGCAGCATTAGGCCTTTCTTTGTATGTGGAGTTGGATTTAATCATGCTATGATGTTCAGAAAGATTCAGATCCACTGATGTCACTTAAATAATTACTTCAGCATCATAATAAAACCAGATGTTTTGCCACTGAAACTGGAGCGCCTAGCACTGGAATTTAAACCACGGAGTTCAGCTGGCTCTCGGGCTGACTCCAGACAATCATAACTGGAGCTATGCCACCTCCAACGGAGAGGTTTTAAAGGAAAGGCTCCAATGCCGCGTCTCTAATCCCAGATACGGAGTGAACAGCCCCTGAAATCGTGGCTAACAACTTTCCCTTGAAGGAAGCATTTTTAGTAACAGAACAGCCACTCTGGCGTTGTTTCAGTATGCAGCACAAATGAAATGCAATGGAAATCTTAAAAAAAAAAACACAAAAACCTGAATAGCGCTCGGCTGGTGTGGTCAGAGGTTGAGCACTGATCCAGGAGCAGGAGCTCACGTTTCCATCAGGGCACACGCCCGGCTGCGGGCTCCATCCCCAGTAGGGGGCGTGCAGGAGGCAGCCCGTGAACGACGCTCTCTCATCACTGATGTTTCTTTCTCCCCCTCTCCCTTCCTCTCTGAAATCAATAAACACACACACACACACACACACACACACACACACACACACACACACTGAATAGAGACAATGGGGTATAAGTTCTCCAAAGTGGCAAGGTCTGTATAAAATTCTGATACATATAAACCCATTGGCCTTTGAATTTAATGCTAATACACATTTGGTGATACTAGAAAAAGAAGAAAAACTTGGGAATCAAAGCAATGCAAACAGACCAACAGTCTAAATGAAGATGTTCTGAGGGGCTCGAAAGTACCCGGTAAGGAAGGTGAGATCTCCGCCGCAAGAGCATTGGAATCCTTCCTGTGCACCAAGAAGCGAGGAACCGATCAGAAAAGGCCTCAGTAAGCAGCTCGTGGTTTGCTCTCACTGGTTTGGAGATCAGGACCCACAGCCTCCCAGCGGGACCACGAGGCGTCCCTCCCGACTTCGCCGCGTTCACGTCCCCATCAGCCGACCCTTCACCGCCCGGAACCCAGCCCAGGCCAGAGGGGGTGGTGGGAGGGGCTTAGGGGCCACTGCGGGGGCCTCTGTTCACATTTCGTACCTGAGGAGGGCGGGATCTGTCCTCGTCCTCAACCTGCAAAACACCCTGAAGCCTCTGAAGCCGCGGCTGCAGCACCTTCCGCAGGGGTCACATCCCAGACCCCGCGCCGCCTCAGCGCCCTTTGTTTATGGAAGTGACGTCAGGGGGTGGAGCCTCGGCGCCCAGCCCGGAGCCTCTCCTCTTCCGGCGGCGCCAGCCCCGCATGCGTCTCCGCTTGGGAATCGTATTGCTTCGCTTGGCCTGCCTTCAGCCATGCCTCCTGCGGGAGTGGCAAGGAGAACCCATAGCTGGGTGTTCCTGGAGATTCTGTGGCCCAAAAGCAGAGGAAGGCAGGGCGGCGGCGGAGGCACCCTTTCCGGAAGTTGCCCCGCCCCTCGGCGAGTGTCCGCTCTTACGCACTACAATTCCCAGCATGCTCTTTGGTAAGCCCGGGGCGGAGCCAGGGTGTCGCCATAGCAACCATTCCCGGCTTGTTTCCGGTCCGTTGCCTGAATTTGGCAAGGTAAACCAACTTGAATTTGGAAGGCGGCGTGAGGAACCGTGATGCTGAGCCCCATTAGAACCTAAATGCGACTCTATTGCTGGGAACAGCTACTCCGTTCAGGCGCTAGGCCGACGTTTTCTCTAAGCTTTGCTAACTCTTTTCAGAAGAGAGGGTTCTAACACTCAGAAGGATCGATAAATCCACATCTCCGTCGCCAAGACAGCTCTTCCACTACACAGCCTGCCTCCGGAGGGCGGATTGCGGATGGAGAGGGATGGCACCGGCCTGAGGAAGGGAGGCCTCCTGCTGCCTTCGCAGCCTTCCCGCGCGGGGCGGGGTGGGCGGCCTTAGGTTCGTGGGCCGTTTCACTGCGGGGACGCAGGAGGCACCTGCAGGCGAGGCAGCGGGAAGCCGGGTCTAAAGGGTCAGTGCCAGGGAGCGGGCAGAGACGGCCCGGTCACCCGCATGTACGCATTCTGAAATGTTTTAAGAAAAACAGTAAACATTCAAGTGCCCTCTCTCCAGAATGAGTGGATGTTACGTTCAGTTGTTTTTAATGACATAAGTGGAACATTACCGATAAAGCAGGACCTGCCACCTATTCCCGGCGCCATTCTACTTCCCTTTGGAAAGGCAACCGCGATCTTAAATCCGATATGCGTCTTGCTAATGTAGGTTTTGTATACTTGCACTATTGCTGTGTGTTTATAAACAATAGTGAGAATGACGAGGGGCTTTTGAAGTTTTATAGGAATGCTGTTGTATTTTGTACATTGATCTAAAACTTAACCTTTTCACCCGAGTCTGTGTCTTGGCGATCTATCCACATTGATACATATGGCTAGACTTCAATTTTTTAAACTAGATAGTATTCAATACTATCTAGTATTTGCCACAGATTACTTGCGAATTTCTATAGTGATCAATATATAGGTTGTTTCCCATTTTTCACCATTACAATCAATGCAGTAGGGTACAGTCTTCCTAGTATCCTTCCTCAAAATTAATCTTGTCTCTTAACTAATTTCTGAATGGTGTCATCTGTATGAGCAGAGCTTGCAAACTGGTGATTTACATGCTATTTTGTTTTTTTTTTCACATTGGTTGGTAACAATTAAAATGGGAAGACTAAAAAAATGATGTCGTCCCATTATATGGCATCCCGGTAATCATGGGCAGTTCTGACCACACTGCATCTGCACTGCAGCCCAGAAACAACTGTTCAAGCCGGAGAGCAGCTGCCTCCTTTAGCTCAATCAGTTCAAGTGATCTCTGGTTTCTCAGTCCCTCCGCCTTCAGCGCCCATCTGAGCCCTGTGGTGTTTGAATCTGCAACCCCCAACATAAAATAAGGACACAAGGAGGTGACCTTCAAATTTTACATATTTCGGGTAATTAAAGTTCGGTATTGAGTCCCTCTTTCTGCCAGACGCTCGCTCTCGTCGGATGTCAGGGGGCATCCGTGAACAAGATGGGTAAGAACCTTAAAGTTAGAAATCTTCCATTCCTGATAAGGAGGTGAACAATAAATTAGTAAACAGAACAGTTTCATTTAGTGGTAAGTGCCTATGTGAAATAATGGCTTAAGGTCGTAGGGAGTTGTTTTAAGGCGGGGGAGGACTGAAGAGAGAGTGTCAGGGAAGGCCTTACCGAAAAGGCAGCTTTGGGGATTGAGATGTGAGTGAAAGACAGGAGCCAGCCATAGAATGATCTGGGGGGAGAGCATTCTTGGGCAAAACCTATGGCTAAACCATAGGTCTTTTTATTTATTTAAATTCTTTATTGTTTAAAGTATTATATAAGTCTCCTCCCCCCACCCACTGCTCCCCGGCCGCTCCCCCCTCCCCAGCACATGTCCTCACCCCCCTACAGTCTGAGTCCATTGGTTATGCACATGTGCATGCATACAAGTCCTTTGGTTGATCTCTTACCCTCTCCTGTTCGGCCACCCGCCCCCCCAGCACCCACCTTCCCTCTGAGGTTGGGCGGTCTGTTCTGTTCGATGCTTCTATGACTCTGGCTCTATTGTTATTCATCAGTTTATGTTGTTCATCAAACCATAGGTCTTTAGGCACAAATGAGCTTGGCATGTTTGAGGAAGCAAAGACTTGGTGTTGCTGGGTTGTACTGATCAATTGCGTCACAGTGACATGAGCCACAGACTTATATGATGACAAGTGGCAGAATGACATTACTAATTAGGTCAAGTGTCACCATAACTCAGATGTTCCACTCAGGAATTAGAAATTAGGTGGATTCTTAGTCATGCCTGCCTCTGATCTTTAGGTGGCAGTATTATCTCATGTTAAATTGTTTCGAGACCAGGTTCCATTTAACTTTTGAGAACACGTGTGAATGAAAAACAATTCTGTAGCTTATTTCTGTAATTGTGCAGAGCCAACTAAGAAATAAAATATAATTACATGATATTATGGATTTCCTCCCCAACTTAAACACAAATGAAAACTACTGGTAGTTCTGTAATTCTAGTAATTTCCAAGCTTAAAGGTAAACACAGATCGGTGTACATGTACTTTTTCAAGGTATGAAAACGTGTGCGAGAGAGAGCAAAAGAGAGACGTAAAATGTGTAAAAGTAACCCACTCCCAACATTTAGGATCACTAGAGTAAATACAAGTTGGTCAGTTAAATTAGAATTTCAAACACACAAAGGATATTTTATTTATGTCTCATCTAATATTAGGGACATACTTATACCAAAAAGGTATTTCTTGTGTATCTGAAAAGCAAATTTAACTAGTGTCTGTTTGTTTTCTAACCTAAATCTGGCAATCTTACTAACAAATATTTTGGTGTTGCTAATTCCAAAATAAACAGAACTTTACTAAACCCGCAGAGAGAAAAGGGAAACAGCTGGTGAGGTCGGCTTCTTCCTTCTGAGTCTAACTTTAACACTCGTGGCACTTTCCCCCTGCAGCTCAGAGTTCCTTAGCTAAGTCATTCGTCTGCAGGAAACTGACCACCCTGGCAGGTGCCACTGTCGCAGCCTAACGCAGCTCTGTGAGGCGAGCACTGTTTTGTAGCCCTTGTGAATCTGCTTGCGAAAGCCTCGCTCTGTGAACGAGGAAGGAGATCCCAGACCCTTCACCTCTGACTTCACACGTCTCCGAGGGGCCTGATCCATACCGGCTAAGCCAACAGAAATAGACAAATTGCTTATGATGTAAGTCCTGTTTCAAAAAGAATTTTCTGGTAAGTCATGCGTCACAGTTTTATGTGACATATATTTGCATTTTAATATAAGCATTCCCTATCTTTCAAATAAAATGCACTTCAAAATTTCATTTGTAAATATTTTTAATGTATATTTTTATTGATTTCAGGCAAGGAAGGGAGAGGGAAAGAGAAATAGAAACATCAGTGATGAGAGAGAATCACTTACCGGCTGCCTCCTGCACGGCCTCTCCTGCACGGCCCCCACCTGACACCCAGTCATGTATGTGCCCTGACCAGGAACCAACCATGACCTCCTGGCTCCTAGGTCTACACACAGCCACTGAGCCACTGGCCAGGCTGTAAATATTTCTGAATTCAAAATAAGCTTTTCATAGAAACAGTATTATGAGTGGTAATTGGATCTTCAGGTTTCCTGGTGAGAGTGTATTTTAAATGATCATGTGACTGAACCCCTGTATTTGTAGTCAAAAACTGTTTTTTCTAATGTTATTTTAATAGTATTTTAAAGAGTAAAAAATTTTGAATATTGAATATTCAGGTTTGAAGACATATCAGTAACCCCTATTTATTTTGCTCTTGCTCTGTCTGTGCCAGAAACCATTCTCAGCACTTTAAGTGAATTAACCCATTTAATCCTCATTATTAACCCTGGGAGGTAGATTCCGTCATGATCCCACCTGACAGATGAGAAAACTGGGGCAAAAGTCAAATGGCTGCCCATAGTTATACAGCTTCTAAGTGGGAGAACTGGGCTCTGAGCCAGCCCACAGCTGCTTTAACCACTGTATCCCACAGTCACCCTCGTTTAGAATAAAGAGGGAAGTGAACGGTCTGAGGGGACAGCTGCTCACTGTCCTAGGTAGTGCACTGAACCTAGAAGAGTTCAGAGTGGATGATTGGTCTTTCCCTTGATTTAGCTGTATTATGAATACTACTTTTGTGCTTCCTGACCAGAATGGAACTATTCTGGAGTTTATAAGTGGAACAAAGGATGTCAGAAAGAGGGAGAAAGATTTATCCAGATGCTACTGGATAAGAATTAGTGAAAGATGGCAGTGAATTAAAGCGATGGCAGTGGGGCATGAGAAAGAGATTTCTGGATGGAAATAACGGAACCGATACCTAAAAAGAAAAATCGAAGAGCGGACAGTTTGACTTTCCACAATCATCTACATGAATAGGACAGGAGAAGTGGGAGGGATATTATTCATCCTATTTAAGTTGCTCATATTCTCGAGAACCCGAGGTGGTTCATGTACCACCCAGTGGTGGCAAGAGTGGACTTCCCAAAGGGCCTTCTCAAGGTGCTAGTCTCTCTCTCGTGCCAAAGGAGGTGTCAAATCCCAATCCCCATTTAGATCCTCTGTCCGCCCTTTATCTTCCCCCACGTAGAGAAGAGGTAGTGAGGGGAGAGAGAAAAGAATTCTGGACTTAATGTTTGGGGAGCAGAGTCCTGGCTCTGCTACCTAATTAGTTTTCTAACCTTTGGCCCCTGTTTCTTAAGCTGTGAAGACAGAGATGATATTACCCACTCGTGATGTAAGCACCTGGCAAACATTAACTGTGATTCCACTTAATCTTCACAACCCTGTGAGGTACATTCCCATTTTATGGGTGTGGAAAATGAGGCTCGGGGTGAAGGTACTTGTATTATGTTTGAAAGCGCATAAGGGCTAATATCGTGGTGGACATAGGCGCCCCAATCAGCTAGCCCTAGTGTGGTTGATCTTCCCTCTGCATTGCTGCTACAGGAGAAAACGCAGTCACTGAAATGAAATGGTGTACACTTTTTTCCAGAATGAAAAATTTAAAAAGCCTTTGCTACTCCAGTCCTGAATAAGGGGGAGAAACTAAGTAAAGCTCAGAAATATTTTTTCCTAAGGAAACAAAAATAGAAGGGTTTTTTAAAAAATATATTTTATTGATTTTTCACAGAGAGGATGAGAGAGGGATAGAGAGTTTGAAACATTGATGAGAGAGAAACATTGATCAGCTGCCTCCTGCACACTCCCCACTGGGGATGTGCCCGCAACGCAAGGTACATGCCCTTGACCAGAATCGAACCCAGGACCCTTGAGTCCGCAGGCCGACACTCTATCCCCTAGCCAAACTGGCTAGGACAATAGAAGGTTTTTTAAAGCAAAATATACCATGGGTAAATGTTCCAAAAAGCCTTCAATTTATAAATAAATAGACACTGTAGCATTCATTCATACAGTGACTTTTACTTCAAAATTATTCTTTATTACATGATAAAACAAGCTTATTCATTTAACATATATTTATTGAGCATCTGCTATATGCCACATGTTTTGTAACTGAACGATGCAGGAAAAAAATCCGTTCTCATGGAGATAGATTGTACTCTAATGTGAGCATGGCATATTATTTTAAAAAAAGAAATAACTACAATGCCCAGTGGTTGAGCATGGCTCAGTGGTTGAGCATCCACCTATGAACCAGGAGGCCACAGTTTGATTCCGGTCAGGGCAGGTGCCTGGGTTTCGGGCTCAATCCCCAGTCGGGGGCATACAGGAAATGGCCCATCAGTGATTCTCATCATTGATGTTTCCATCTCTCTCTCCCTCTTCATTCCTCTTTGAAATCAATAAAGATAGATTTAAAAAATAACTACAATAATCAAAACATTTCTACAGAATAAAAAGGGATAAGTATTATAGGGGAAAAATAGTGTTGGGAAAGAAGAATTGGATTATGGGTGGGCAGTTGCAGTTTTAGATAGGACAGTAGGAGGTCTAATTGAGCAGTTAAGTTTTAAGCTAAGAGTTCAAAGAAGGGAGGAGATGGATTGTGAGACTCTCTGGGGTCAGAGCAGAGGAAGGACCAGCACAATGGCTTAAGATGGGAGCATGCCTGGAGGGTGGAGCCCAGTAAAGAGGCCAGGCTGGCTTGAGAGGGACGAGTGTGAGAAAGAGCAAGAAGCGGTGAGTAAGACTGTGGGAGTGGGGAAGGAATGGGCGAATTTTTATATAGGGTTTTGTAGGCTACTTTAAGGGTTTGAGCTTTTTCCCTTTGAGAAATGGAAGCATCTGAGGAGTTTTGAGTGGAAGTGTGACATGACTGGGCCCGCAGTTTGATAGATCACTGCCTCAGCCTGCTGTTGGGAATAGACCAGAGCTGGTAAAGCAGAGGAGCAGGAGACCAGGTTGGAGACCGTTGGGTAACCTAGGTGAGACATGGTGGTGCCAGAGCAGGTGGAAGCTGTGAAATTGATGAGAAGTAGTGAAAACCTAGATCCATCTTGAAGGTAAAACTAACAGTTTCCTGAGATGTGGGATGTGAGAAGGCGAGTCAAGAATGACTGCCACGTTTTGAGCCTGAGCAACTGCAAGGAAGGCTTCTCCATAGATGAAGACAGGAGGACTTGTGTGTTGGAAGGGGGATTGCAGGGAGTTCACTTTGGGATGTAATGCTTGAGGTGACATTTAGTAAACAGTTGTATGTTTCAGTCTGGAGCTCTGCTCTAGCCTGGACATATATATTTGTTCAACATTTACTTGATATTTAAATTCATGAGACATGATGAGGTCACCAAGAGAATGCAGAGAAAACACTGTTCAGAAATGAGCCCTGGGGAAAGACAAGGAACCAGTAAAATTAGAAAATTAAGACAAAAAAAGTAGAAAAGGAGAATATTAAAAACACCGACAAACAATGGCTATATTCCCTTATATACATATACCTTCCTTTTTTAGAGTTAATTTTAGAAATGTAGCCTGGATGATTTTCTCAATGGTTAGAACATCAGCCCAAGGACTGGAGGATCCTTGGGCCATGGGTTC
Organism: Murina feae; assembly: GCA_004026665.1. Taxonomy (NCBI): domain Eukaryota; kingdom Metazoa; phylum Chordata; class Mammalia; order Chiroptera; family Vespertilionidae; genus Murina; species Murina feae. The sequence continues at coordinate 9,631 of PVJC01046506.1, forward strand.
AATTCCAGGTCAAGGGTATCTACCTGGGTTGCAAACTTGGCCCTGGACCCCGGTCAGGATGCGAACAGGAGGCAACCAATTGATGTGTCTCTCACATTAATGATTCTCTCTCTCATTGATTTTGAAAAAAAATCAGTGGAAAAATACCGTTTTCAGACTCAGCCCACCTGCACCCAGGTGCCTGGAATAAAAGTTATTTTGAGCCCTAACTGGTTTGGCTCAGTGGATAGAGTGTCAGCCTGCAGACTAAAAGGTCTCAGGTTCGATTCCGGTCAAGGGCATGTACCTTGGTTGCGGGCACGTCCCCAGTGGGGGGTGTGCAGGAGGCAGCTAATCGATGTTTCTCTCTCATCGATGTTTCTAACTGTCTATTCATCTCCCTTCCTCTCTGTAAAAAATCAATAAAATATATATTTTAAAAAAAGTTCTTTTGATACTTTATGGCCTCAAGTCATAGGTGTGCGACCCAGCCCACTCCGAACCTTTCAGAGATCAGGTCCACAGTGTTCTATTTTTTGGAGGAAGGGTGTTGGGAGAAGAGGAGGGATTGCACAAAAATGAAGAAAAGAAAGAGCCCAGCTGGCATGTCTCAGTGGTTGAGTTTGATTCTAGTCAGGGCGCATGCCGGGATTTTGGGATAGGTCCCTGGTGGGGGGTGTGCAGGAGGCAAATAATTGATGTTTCTCTCTCATCGATGTTTCTGTCTCTCTACCCATCTCTCTAAAATAACTAAAACATATGTTTTAAAAAGTAAAAGAGAGCCCTAGCCAGTTTGGCTCAGTGGATAGAATGTCGACTGTGGACCAAGGGGCCTCAGGTTCGATTCCAGTCAAGGGCACATGCCTCGATGGCAGGCTTCTCCCTGGCCCAGGTACTGGTCAGGGCTGGTGCAGGAGGCAACCAAGTGATGTGTTTCTCTCACATCTGTATTTTTCACTGTCTTTCCCTCTCTCTTCTACTCTCTCTAAAAATCAAGGGAAAATATCCTCAGGTGAGGATTAATAATAATCCTATATAATAAAAGGCTAATATGCAAATCACTTGAATGGTGGAACAACTGGTCACTCTGATGCACACTGACCACCAAGGGGGCAGATGCTCAATGCAAGAGCTGCCCCCTGGCGGCCAGTGTGCTCCCACAGGGTGAGTGCTGCTCAGCCAGAAGCCCTGAGCCAGGCTCACAACTGCTGAGCTGCCTCCTTGGCAGCACTAATGATTTCCAACTGCCAGCTTAGGCCCAGACCGCGAGAGGGATGTCTGACTACCGGCCCTGGGGAGCAGGCCTAAGCCATCAGTTGGAGATCCCCTGAGGGCTCCTGGACTGCAAGAGGGTGAAGGCCAGGCTGAGGGACCTGCCTCCCCCAAGTGTATGAATTTTGTGTACCAGGCCTCTAGTAATAATAATAAAATAAAAGAGAAAGGGGCTTACAAGATGGTGATAAAATATTAAAATAAATATGTTATAGTGAAACAAGCCAAATCACTGCTTTTGTTTACTTATTAGTTCATTTATTATTAAATTACTTTTTTCTTTATGTACATGTGAAGCTATAGGCATTTAATTTGATGCTTTAAAATTATGCCTTGGTTTTAGCTCATGTCCTTAGTAGTTTGTCTTGTTAATTGTGTTGGTCTGATTACTTAGTAATTTCTCTTAATTGTTTTGGTTTATTCAATAATTCCTTTCATTAATTCCTTTCAATAATTATGATATTTGAAAAGATAATAATTTCTAAATTAAATTAGTTTGTTTGGTAACTTTTTTATTGCTATGAATGTTATATTTATCATTGAGCTGACAATGCCTAGAAAGCCTTACTGTTAATTCCATTAATCTAGAATTTAGAATTGTGTTAAGATGACAGAAGTCAAAAGAACTGTAGGTAGAAAACAATGAGAAAAGTAAAGATGGCTTAAATGATCAGCATTGGCCCCTGAGACTATAATTGACCATAGTAGGAAGAGGATCAGAATTGAGTTACAAGAAGCAAGAGCCTCTTCCTGTTTCTGTCTGTAGAGGATGAAACTTGACAAGAACTCTGGAATGTTTCCTTGACGATCTGAAGAAAGGAAGTTTGGGCTCAAAGCCTCCTCTGTCACACTATTAGGCGTTTAGTGATTAATCGATAATCCTTAGTCATTTAGGTAAACTAAAATGAACACACCGGACTGAATCCCCTCACTTTGAATTCAGAATGTTCAATCTTTCAGAACAGCGAGAATATTGCATCTATTCAGGTAGACATACAGAATTCCCAGTGCTGTGTTCAGAAAAGAAGTTTCCCAGGCCTCTGCTAGCTCCTGGGCAGATAAGTGTGCAGGATGATGTCAGCTTGGTTAAATGTCTTAATGGAACAAGGCCTTTTGATGGAATGATAAATTTAGCCCTTGTATAAGTTACTCGAGGCTTTTTGAAAAACTCTGTAAGCTTAAGAGGGCAGAGGCAGACGCTCCCACCCAACACAATAAGGGGACAATAGGTCTTGTTCTCCACGCCTGTGCTCTATTCCCATCACATTTCTATCTTGCTCAAGAGCCTCCTGTCCTCCTCTACTTCTTAGAGGAGCATCTCCCCAAATCTGTACCATGAAACACTTGGGATTTATAAGACATAGACCTTGTGAAAAATAGATGTCAGTGGAAAACTTTTTTCAAGAATGTATTTTTAAATCTACATATATAAGAAAAATTTTTAAGTACTTTGAAAAAATTTAATGTGTTTTTATTTATTTCAGAGAGAGGAAGGAAGAAAGAGACAGAGATAGAAACATCAATGATGAGAGAGAGTCATTGACTGGTTGCCTCGTGCACACCCTCAACTGGGGATCCAGCCCAAAACCCAGGCAATCAAACTGTGACCTATTGTTTGTGGCTTGACACTCAAACCACTGAGCCACATGAGCCAGACAGAAATTCTAAGTACTTTTAAGAAGTTATTAATATAGAATAATTTGCTTTTAAGAAGTTTGATGCAAGGGGAAAAAATGGAGATCTATCTATCATCTGTTGTAATACTTATCTATCACTTGTTGTAATACTTTAAGCAATGAAATAAAAAAAAAATAATACTGTTAATAAAAAAAAAAAAGATCATATTGGAAAAGTGAAACGACATTACAGACTGGAGAAGTTAGATGCTACACATATAATTGACAAAAGACTGGTACTCAGAATATAATTAAAGTGTGGGCCAAAGATATGAATATGTAATTCACTGAGGAGAAAATAAAAAGAACCAATAAACACATGAAAAGTTGTTCAAATTCCCTAGTAATTATGTGAATATAAATTAAAACTAAAATAAAATAGCATTTTCCATTCAGATTGGCAAAAAACTAAATGTCTGACAATATCGAGTGGTGTCAAGAATGTGAAACAGGAGTCACGTGCAGTGCAGGTGGGAAGATGCATAAGTACCACTTTGTCAAGTTGATTGGCAATATATACAGTAAATTACAGATGTGCTTAACTCATGGATTCAACAAAAATTTATTGAGTACCTGCAGTGGCAGTGCTATCCTGGGTCAGAGATACAACAGTAAACAACAAAAATACCTGCTTTCACAGAGCTTACACTTTACTAAGAGGGAATATGGGATGAGGAGAAGAGAAGGAAACACACACACACACACACACACACACACAC
>PVJC01046507.1:0-13278 GCA_004026665.1 Murina feae
AAAAATAGAGCTCTAGCCCTAGCTGCTTTGGCTCAGTGGATAGAGCATCAGCCTACGGACCAAAGGGTCCAGGGTTCGATTCTCATCAAGGGCACGTACCTTGGTGGCAGGTTCCTCTCCAGCCTGGGCCTTGGTTAGGGTTCTTGCATGAGGCAACCAATCGATGTGTTTCTCTCACATTGATGTTTTTCTCTCTCTTTCTCTCTCTCTTCCACTCTCCCTAAAAATCAATGGAAAAATATCCTTGGGCGAGAATTAAAAATCCTATCTAATAAAGAGGGAATATGCAAATTGACCATCACTCCACCACAAAAATGGCTGCCCCACAGCTGAGGTCACGTTCCCATAAAGAGCCTTAAGGAGCAATTGACAGGGACCTAAGGCTGCACTGTTCTCCCGCCCCATGGGGCTTGACAAGGGACCTCAGGCTGTGCCCCCCACCTTGGCACCAGGCTGAGGGACCTCAGGCTTCCCCCCACCCTGGTGCCAGCCTGGGAGACCTCACGCCATGCCCCCTACCCCAGCACCGGGCCAGGGGACCTGAGGCCACACACCCCCACCCCAGTGCCAGACCAGGCCACACCCTCCACCCCAACCAAGGCTGGGGGACCTGAGGCTTGACAAGGGTGGGACCAGCCAGGTGTGGATCTAGCCCAATGAGGGGGAGCTGGCTGGGTCTGGGTCTCATGCAATTTTGAGGTTCACATAGGTAGGTGGGGACTTGACTCTGGGCCCCCTGGTGCACCCTAGACTCTGACAGGAGGAGGATTTTCATATACATTTTACTAATTTTCTTTCATCTCTGACACTTCTATTATAGAGAAAGGGCAAATAGCAATATTAAAATATTTCCTCTAATTAATTCCCTTTTAATGTGCACGAATTTTGTGCACCGGGCCACTAGTCTATAAATAAAAATAGAGCTCCGAAGTCATCAGGGATGGCAGAGAAAGACGAAGTCTATGCAAAGCAGTGACCTAGAATGAGATGGGGGAGAGAGAGAGAGAGAGAGAGAGAGAGAGAGAGAGAGAGAGAGAGGAGGGTGTCTACCCAACATGCCAGCGAGTAACGTCAGAACCCAAGCAATGTGAGGAGGTTGTGCTGCTTCCACTGGGAATGACCCAGGACCTAGAGGTGTGATGAGGGAGTCCTTGAAGAGATGGGTGGGGACATCCCAGTAGGTGAAACACAGCCACACAGGGTGAGGAGGAAACCACGCTGGGGGGGAGGGGAGACGGGCCCCAGGGCTGAGATGGAGATCAGTTACACTCAGGGCAACTGCCCAAATAAATAGACCAGGGATGACGGGAAATGGGTTTCTCGATCTCGGAGAAAAGAGTTACGCTCAGGAAAAGGCAGAAAACTGGAATGACCCCTTTGGTGGCTGGCTTAGAACTGGAGGCAAAAGGAGTGAAGTCACGGATTTCAACGTTCGTTTTGAGAATTAATTAATAAATGAGTGCGGAGGAGAGGTTGCTTGGAACAGAGTCAAGAACAAGACAATGGCACCTGCTATCTCAGTGCTTACTTAATATTCTACCAGCGCAGCCCTTGGTTGCCAAGAGAACCCATTTGGGTTCATTTAAGCAAAAAAAAAAAAAAAAAATGTGTTTTTTTGTAGGACACTGGGCAGCTTTCAGATTGGACGAGAAAGCCAAAGTACCAAGTTTAGAAAATGGGTCAGAACCCAGGGAAACAATGAAAGGAGACTCATCGCCAAGTTTGCCTGGGGACAGCCTGGTTGGAGGCCAGAGTCCTCAAGGGGAGCCCAGGGCAATCCTTACCTCTTTATAAAGTCGCAGTGTCCGCTTACTCAGACGCCTGCACGCCAGCCACCGGGTTTCAGGGAAAGCAGGCTATGTTTTTAATTGATTTCAAAGGGAGGGGCAGGGAGAGGGAGAGAATCTTCAATATGAGCAAGAAACGTCCTACACTAGCTTCCTTAGTGTTGGGAAGTGGGGCCACACACGCTGATGGAATTCCCAAGCAGAGAATTAAGAGTTCCGCAGCTGAGGGCAAACATCGTTCTGAGAGAGTTAGCCATGGGCGATCAAAAAGAGAATCAAATAAGAAATATACGTACAGGGCCCTAACCGGTTTGGCTCAGTGGATAGAGCGTCGGCCTGCAGACTCAAGGGTCCCAGGTTCGACTTCGGCCAAGGGCATGTGCCTTGGTTGTGGGCACATCCCCAGTAGGAGGTGTGCAGGAGGCAGCTGATGGATGTTTCTCTCTCATCGATGTTTCCAACTCTCTATCCCTCTCCCTTCCTCTCTGTAAAAAAATCAATAAAATATATTTTTTTTTTAAAAAAGAAATATACGTACTGGGAAGGACATACCCTTGTTATTTGCGCGTGGTATAATTGTATGCCTGGGAAATCCACAATTCGCTGGAAAAACTATTAGAAGCCTCCCAGTAACTCATGAAGGTGTCAAGTTACACCACATTTTTTTTCCATCTTGAGACTCTTCATAGTGGGAAACCGACAACAGTATAAGGACACGCTCAGCCCGCAGGAATGTGAAGGAAAAGATCCCCTTAGGTGTGTGTGGGGGGGAGAAATCTGGCATCATTCATGAGCAGCGCACCTGCACACTCACTTAATCTCGACCATCCCACTCCTGGGAACCCGTCCCATTAAAACCAAGCCACCGGTGTGTGAGGATGGACCTGCAAGGAAGTTTATTGCACCCGTAAACAAATCCACAAAACTGGAAACAAAACGAGTATCCGTTAGTTATGTATGTGTGTGTGTGTTTTCTTGATTTTAGAGAGAGGGCAATGGAGAGAGAGAGAGACAGAGAGAGAATCACCCATGTGAGCAGGAAACATCCATCCGTTGCCTTCCCCCCACATGTGCCCTGACAGGGAATCGAACCCAAACCTTTTGGTGTAGCGGACGATGTTCCAATCAACTGAGTCGCTTGGCCAGGAGATACAACGCAAATTTATTTTATTTTATTTTTTAAATATATTTTATTGATTTTTTACAGAGAGGAAGGGAGAGGGATAGAGAGTTAGAAACATCGATGAAAGAGAAACATCCATCAGCTGCCTCCTGCACACCCCCCACTGGGAATGTGCCCGCAACCAAGGTACATGCCCTTGACCGGAATCGAACCTGGGACCCTTCAGTCCGCAGGACGACGCTCTATCCACTGAGCAAAACTGGTCAGGGCTACAACACAAATTTTTTCTAAAAATATATCACAATATCCCTGGCCCGTGCGGCTGGGTTGGTTGGAGCGTCATCCCCTACACCAAAAGGGGGTTCGATTCCTGGTCAGGCACATACTTAGGTTTTGGCTTTAATCCTCAGTCGGGGTGTGAACAGGAAGACAACTGATGAATGTTTCTCACACCAATGTTTCTCTCTCTCTTTCTCTCTCTCCCTTTCCTCTCTCTCTAAAATTACTAAGCATGTCCTACAGTGAGGATTAACATCCAGGGTGTCCCCAAAAAATGTATACACGCTTTGAATAAGTACAAAGACAGTGTTTATTAAAATACATTTTATTTTCAAAATGTAACAACCAACTGCTATTAAAGTGTGTATGCGTGTTTTGGGAACACCCTGTGAATATTGCAAAAAAAAAACATGAAGAAGCAGATATGCCATTTCAATATGCCTTCCATTAAGCCAGATGTTTTAAAAACACGCCAAAATGTAAAACGATGTCATTCTTTACACTGATTTTTGGTTTTGAAAATGCAGGCATATATTGTTATATAGATGAACTGTTTTACGTTAAATGACTTCATACACAAATATGTTCACAACAATTTTCTCACTGGGTGGGGATGAGAAAGAACTCACAAATTTAATTGGAAAAAGATGAGAAAACCCAATAGAAAAAACTGGCTAATGACCTGAGCAGATTCTGCAAAACACAAGTCCAAAAGACCGCTAATTAGATGACAAGATTCTCAATAGCTTATTTTAAAATACATAATGTTTCGCACCCATGTTAATTTCCTGAGTTTATACATTTTTTATTATGATAATACACCACATGAGATTGACCGTCTTAAATTTTTAGGTGCACAAGTAAGGCGTGGTTGACCATAGGTCAACAGTGTTATATAGCAGATCTCCAGAACTTGTTCATTTTGCTCAACTAAACTTTATGTCAGATGACTAGTAACTGACTAATTCCCTCTCCCTCCAGCCCTGGCGACTATGGTCCCTCTCTTTGGTTCTACAAATTTTTTTAATATTTTTCAATTGATTTCAGAGAGAAAGGGTGAGGTAGAGAAAGACAGAAACATCGATGATGAGAGAGAATCATTGATCGGCTGCCTCCTGCACGCCCCACACTGAGGATCGAGCCCGCAACCCAGGCATGTGCCCTTCATTTTTGGTGCCCTTGACCAGAATCAAACCCGGGACCCTTCAGTCCGCAGGCCAATGCTCTATCCGCTGAGCCACACCAGCTAGGGCGGTTCTATGAATTTGACTCTTCTAGATTTCTCACAGATGTGGCATCATTCTGTATTTGTCATGCTGTGACTGACCTATTTCTGCTCATGTGATCGAGTTTCACCCTGTTACTGCATCCTGCACGGTTTCCCCCCTTCTTATTGCTGAATAATGTGCCATTGTGTGTATGCACCACATTCTGTTTATCTGTTCACCTGTCAATGAACATGTAGATTACCTCCACATTTCAGCTGTTGTTAATAGTGCTACGATGAGTACTAATATGTTCTCGAGATTCTGGTTTCAACTCTTTTTTTTTTAAATATATTTTATTGATTTTTACAGAGAGGAAGGGAGAGGGAGAGAGAGTTAGAAACATCCAATGAGAGAGAAACATGGATCAGCTGCCTCCTCCACACCCCCTACTGGGGAGGTGCCCGCAACCAAGGTACATGCCCTTGACCGGAATCAAACCTGGGACCCTTTAAGTCCTCAGGCCGACGCTTTATCCACTGAGCCACACCGGTCAGGGCGGTTTCAACTCTTTTGGATAAATATCTAGAAGCGGGATTGCTGGATCATATTCTTTTATTTTTTGGAGAATTACTGCACCATTTGGCATTCCTACCAACAGTGTACAAGGGTTATCTGCATATGTACCAGCACTTGTCATCTTTTGTGTTTGTTTGTTTATTTACTTATTTTACATACTAGAGGCTCGGTGCATGAAATTCGTATGCTGGGGTGGGAGGGATCCCTCAGCCCAGCCTACGCTGGGGGTCCTCAGGTGATGTTCGATTGACAGCTTAGGCCTGCTCCCCTGTCAGTTGGACATCCTTTGCACTGCCATGGAGGCAGTGAGCCTGGCTTCTGGCTGAGCAGTGCTCCCCTGTGGGAGTGCACTGACTACCAGGGGGCAGCTCCTGCATTGAGCGTCTGCCCCCTGGTGGTCAGTGTGCATCATAGTGACCAGTTGTTCCGCCATTTGGTCGAATTGCATATTAGCCTTTTATTATATAGGATGTTTTCAATGATTGTAGAGAGATCATCTTTTGTGTTTGTTTATTTACTTATTTTAAATATGTTTTATCAATTGTAGAGAGAGAGAGGAAGGGAGAGGGAGAGAGACACACATAGATGAGAGGGAGAGAGCATTGATCGGCTGCCTCCTGTACGCCCCCTACTGGGGATGGAGCTGACAACTTGGGCATGTGCCTGACCAGAAATCAAACTGGTGATCTCTTGCCCTGACCAGTTTGGCTCAGTGGATAGAGTGTCAGTCTATGGACTGAAAGGTCCCAGGTTTGATTCCGATCAAGGGCATGTACCTTGGTTGCAGGCACATCCCCAGTTGGGGGTATGCAGGAGGCAGCTGATGGATGTTTCTCTCTCATCGATGTTTCTAACTCTCTATCCCTCTCCCTTCCTCTCTATAAAAAAATCAATAAAATATATATTTTTTAAAAAACTGGTAATCTCTTGGTGCATGGAAAGATGCCCAACCAACTGAGCCACACCAGCCAGACCGTTTGTGTGTTTTATACTAGCCCTCCCAGCAGGTGTGAGGTGCTATCTCGCTGTGGTTTTGATTTGCATTTCCTGGATCCTTATGTTATGCTGAGCCTTCTTTCACAAAGCTACAGGCCGCATGGACCACTCTCCAAAACACAGTGTTGGAGGAAATAAAAAGACACACAAAAATACATAAAGTCTTGTTCCAAATATAAAAATGTTTACTCTTAATAGCCGTTTCTGTCTTCTTTTGAGAAAGGTCTATTCAAGTCCTTACTCCATGTATAAGTGGGGTTACTAGGATTTTTTTTTTTTTTTACTCTGGAATTGTAGGTGTTCTTTTTATACATTTTTGGAGATCAACTCCTTATCAGATATATGGTTTGAAAATATTTTCTCCCATTCTACAGACTGTATTCTTTTTCACTCTGTTGATTGCTCCCAATGCTGTGCAGAAGCTTTTAAAAATATATACTTTTTGCCCTAACCGGTTTGGCTCAGTGGATAGAGCTTTGGCCTAAATATTTTATTGATCTTTTTGCAGAAAGGAAGGGAGAGGGATAGAGAGTTAGAAACATGGATGAAAGAGAAACATCGATCAGCAGCCTCCTACACATCCCCCACTGGGGATGTGCCCGCAACCAAGGCACATGCCCTTGACTAGAATCGAACCTGGGACCTCTCAGTCCCCAGGCCGATGCCCTATCCACTGAGCCAAACCAGTCAGGGCCAATGTGATGTTTCTAACTCTCTATCTCTCTCCCTTCCTCTCTGTAAAAAAATCAATAATATATTTATACACTTTTTATTTGATTTCAGAGAGGAAAGGGGAGATAGAAACATCAATGATGAGAGAGAATCATTGATGGGCTGCCTCCTGAAGGCCTCACACTGGGGGTTGAGCCCGCAACCCAGGCCTGTGCCCTGACTGGGAATCGAACCGTGACCTCCTGGTTCATAGGTCAGCGGCTCAGCCCCTGAGCCACGCCAGCCGGGCTGTGCAGAAGCTTTGTAGTGTGATGCACTTGTTTTTGGTTTGGTTTTGTTGTTGCCTGGTCTTTGGTGTTATAGCCCTAAAGTCATTACCAAGAACAATGTCATGAAGCGCTTCCGTGGTGTTTCCTTCTAGGAGTTTGACAGCTTCAGGTCTTATGTTTGAGTCTTTAATCACTTTTGAGTTGGTGTGTCTGTGTGTGTGTATAAACAAAAAGGAGGGGTCCCATTTCATTCTTTATATGTGAACATCCAGTTTTCCCAGCAACATTTGTTGTAAGAGACTGTCCACTCCCCATTGTGTATTTTTGGCGCCAGTAATGTAAGACGCTAACATTAGGGGAGTTTGCAAGAATTGGTATCTGGGAATTCTGGGTACTATTTTTGCGACTTTTCAGAACACTCGAATTACTCCAACATAAAGAGTTGAAACTGTATAATAGTCTCACTTTAACACTCTAACATTAGAATGCGTAAGCTATTATTTCTTAACATTTTCAGCTGTCATTCTTTTCTCAGTTCTGATGCTACATAGATGCTCCCTTGGCCAGTAAAAGATCCTAGTGAACCCCGGACAGTTTTGCTCAGTGGATAGCGCGTCACCCCTCGGACTGGAGGGTCTCGGGTTCAATTCTGGTCAAGGGCTCGGTCCCCGGCCCTGGTTGGGGTGCATGCAGAAGGCAACCAATCAATGCGATTCTCTTACATCAGTGTTTCTGTGTGTGTGTGTGTGTGTGTGTGTGTGTCTTCCACTCCCTTACACTCTAATAATCAATGGAAAAATATTCTATGGTGAAGATTAGCAAAAAAAAAAAAAAAAAAAAAATCCTAGTGAGAGGGATCCTGCCACCAAGTTATCAAGCTTTCCTTCCTCACTAATAGAAACTAACTAAGGGGATGAATTACTTCCTCTTTGGGAAAATTTGGTCGAAAGCGATTATGTAATTTCATTCAAGCTGTGCCACAAACTGGACCTTTGCTGCTTCCTCAAGAGTTTCAGACGTAGACATAAGACTGTTATAGTTACTGGGAAGAATAACATACACAAAGATTCCTGAAACGAATGTCTTCATACATATGTTATAAATGTAAAGCGAACACGCTTGTCGTCATAGAGGTCCGGAAATGAAATGTACACGACATTTCAGAGTCTCCTCCAGTGGCATCCTCAAAGTGACTCCTCCATCCCTCCAGAAGTCAGTAAGCAACATCCTAACATTTTTTAAACGTATTTTATTGATTTTTTTTTACAGAGAGGAAGAGAGAGGGATAGAGAGTTAGAAACATCAATGAGAGAGAAACATCCATCAGCTGCCTCCTGCACACTCCCCACTGGGGATGTGCCCGCAACCAAGGTACATGCCCTTGACCAAAATCGAACCCGGAAACCTTGAGTCCTCAGGCCGGCGCTCTATCCACTGAGCCACACCGGTGAGGGCCATCCTAACGTTTTTACAATCTTGCCCTGACTCTTCTTTTTAGCACTGGAATTTATGTCATTTTCTCTTGACTGATATTAATATTAAATATTTTTGGAACAAGATTTATGCATTCTTTTTTTTAAGAACATATATGTATATTTTTTATTGATTTCAGAGAGAAAGAGGGAGGGAGAGAGAGATAGAAACATCAGTGATGGGCTGCCTTCTGAACACCCCGCACTGGGGATGGAGCCCACAACCCAGGCATGTGCCCTGACCGGGAATCGAACCATGACCTCCTGGTTCATAGGTCGACGCTCAACCAGAGCCACGCCGGCCGGGCTATGAATTCTTTTGTGTCTTCTCATTTTCTCCATTATGTTTGGAAGAGTTGTCCATGTCATCATGTAGCTGTCAGGTGTTTTGTTGTTGTTGTTGCTCTATGGTATTCCGTTGTGTGGATGTGTCGCACCTTATCCACCTGATACTAAGTGGACATTGGGATTGCTTCCGGATTGGGGCTATGACATATGATGCCGCCGTGAGCATTCTTGCATATGCAACTGGTATAACGGTGCACAAGTAACCCTAAGGTAGCAGTTCTCAAACATTTTGGTCTAAGGACCCCTTTACACTATTAAAAATATTGTAGTCCTGACCAGTTTGTCTCAGTGGAGAGAGCATCGGCCTATGGACTGAAGGGTCCCGGGTTTGATTCCGGTCAAGGGCATGTACCTTGGTTGTGGGCACATCCCCAGTTGGGGGTGTGCAGAAGGCAGCTGGTCGATATTTCTCTCATTGATGTTTCTAACTCTCTATCCCTCTCCCTTCCTCTCTGTAAAAAAGCAATAAAAATATTTTTTTTTAAAAAAAGAGATAAAAATATTGTAAAAATATCTCCACACGTATAAACTGTCCTGTTTATGTAAAAGTATGTGCATGTACAGCCCTGGCTGGTTTGGCTCAGTGGATAGAGCGTTGGCCCGCGGACTGAAGGGTCCCAGGTTTGATTCCCGTAATGGGAACATGCTCAGGTTGTGTCCGTTGCATTTGGATGATCCGTAATTTGGACGCTCTGCTAGTCTGAGGATTATGGAGCCTGTGGAGATTAACTAGAGCTGTGGGATTATCCCCAGTTCGGGGTGTCACCCCTCACCTGGAAGGATTCTCGGGCGGTGCTGTAGGATTAGCTCAGATTTGGGATTGATTCCTCACATGGCAAGATTCTCCCCTGGTGCCCTGAGGCTTCCTTCTCTGGAGTGTGGGCGAGTCCTTGATTCAGACCCACCTCAGGGCGAGTTGAAGTGTGTTCCTGGCTACCAGGTCCTGTTCCAGGCACTGGGTGGGGGAGGAAGGAGAATGGCTTGTGAAGGGCGGGCTGCTTCTATCTTCACAAGGGCATGCTGTTCGCTGTTCGGAGGGATAAAACAATGGTGGTGGAGCTTGCGTCTCAGGGTGTGATGGGGTGGTGGTTCCTGTATCTTAGGGGTAGAGGAATTCTGGGTGTTGGGTATCAGGACTGGCAAGAACAGTGGTCCTTATGTGCCAATGTCTGATGAGAAAGGTGGTCCCAGTGTCTCCAGGGTTGAGGGGGATGGTAGGTCCTAGCTGTTGGGAGCTGATGAAAATGATGGATCCTACTCACGGGGGTTGAGTCACAGGGGCTGATGGAAAAGTGGATCTCTTTTTTTTTTTTTTTAATGTTTTTATTGATTTCAGAGAGGGAGCTATAGAAACATCCGTGATGAGAAAGAATCATTGATTAACTGCCTCCTGCACATCCCCTACCAGGGATCAAGCTCACAACCCAAGCATGTGCCCTGATCAGTAATCGAACCATGACCTCCTGGTTCACGGGCTGATGTTCAACCACTGAGCCGTGCCCGCCAGGCTGGGAAAGTGGATCTTGAGTTGTGGGGGCAGATAACAATGATGGGTCCTGAATCTCAAGGGCTGATGGGATATTCAGTTGTAGAGGCTGCCTGGATGGTGGAGCCCCAGCCTCAAAGGCTGATGGGAATGAATGGGGGCTCTTGAGTCTCGGGAACTTATGGGACTTGCCCTAGGAGAGTCTTAGGTGCCCAGGGCCCTGTGACCCCTGCGTATCAGAGAAGGATGGTGACAGTGGTTCCTGTGACTCACGAACTAATGGGAATGGAAACCATGTTTCAGGAACTGAGAGGAATTATGTTTCCTTATCCCAGAGGCTGCTGCAAGCCCCAGCCTAACCCATAAACCATGTTATTCATCCATCTCTCCCTTTTCCTGAGCCCGGGCTCCGAGCCACACCCTCTTGCGTGATACTGAGGACAGAGATGACTCAGACCTGGGTCCTGCCCTCCGTGGATTCCCAGAGACCGAGAGTCACAGCACAAGGGGCTCAGAGCCAGGCCAGGAGACACGCAGGGTGGTGTGGTGACCATCCCGGCCTGACCTCGGGGCCTGCGGAGTGAGGCAGGATGACGGTGATGACGGTAATTCTGGACACCAAGTCAAGGTGCCGGATCTGACGAAGCTCCTTTTCATCGTGCGGGAATTGGTGTGTGTGACCGGTCCACTCTGTGCCCAATGCCAATGCCAGCCAAGTTGGCTGCCCGTTTTTGCAGAGGTGGTCCACTTCCAAAGACAGAACATGGGACTTGGGGCTAGAGAGGACTGGATTCCAAGCCCAGCTGTGCCATTCACTGTGTGTGCTTGGGGAACTCACTATTCAGAACCTTAGTTCCCTATCCTATATAATAAAACCCTAATATGCAAATTAATTGAAGCTCAATGCAGGAGCTGCCTCCTGTTGGTCACTGAGCTCCCATAGGGGGAGCACTGCTCAGCCAGAAGCCAGGCTCATGGCTGGTGAGTGCAGCGGCAGTGGCAGGAGCCTCTCCTGCCTCCGCTGAAGGTGGGTGGTAAGGATCGAGGGGTCCTGGACTGCAAGAGGTATGTCCCCTGGGGGAATTAGGCCTAAGCCAGCAGGCAGACATCCCCTAAGGGGTCCCAGACTGCAAGATGGTGCAGGCCAGGCTGAAGGACAAACCCCACCCCCCCGCCCCGTCCACCCCTGTGCACAAATTTTGTGCACTGGGCCTCTAGTATGGAGATAAAATAGCTCCTGATAAATGAGATTGCTGTGATGATTGAGTGACACAATGTGTAGAAATACCCAGTCCAGGGCTTGTCTCTCAGGTATGTGGTCAATAAAGGGTATGTTCACATTATTCCTATCACTAGTAAGTAATAATCAATTTTAAAAGACCTATTAGTACTTATCAACTATCTAGGTTCAGAAGCTTAAGAGCATCGGAAGGAATCAGTAAAAAAACAAATAAACCCCCATTGATTTGCATATGTATAAGCATGTTTATGTAAAAATCGTCTCCCAATTGAATAAGTATAAATAAATGTATACATTGGAATACTATACAGTCAATAAAATAAATGGCCAGCGTGACTCAGTGGTGAGTGTCGACCTAGGAACCAGGAGGTCACGGTTCGGTTCTGGTCAGGGCACATGCCCAGGTTGTGGACTCGGTCTCTGGTGAGAGGTGTGCCGGAGACAGCCGATATGATTCTTTCTCATCATTGATGTTTTCCTCTCTCCCTCTCCCTTCCTCTCTGAAATCAATAAAAATATTTTTGAAAAATAAATAAAATGAACAAGCTAACTGCTCATATAGGAGACTGCCATGACAATGTTATAAAAAAGGCAATTGAAGCGCTAGCCAGTTTGGCTTAGTGGATAGAGTGTGGGCCTGCGGATTGAAGGGTCCCGGGTTTGATTCCGGCCAAGGACATATGTCTGCAGGCTCAATCCCCAGTGTGGGGTGTGCAGGAGGCAGCCAATCAATGATTCTCTCTCATCACTGATGTCTCTATCTCTCCCTTCCTCTCTGAAATCAATACAAAATAATAATGAATAAAAAAAGAGGAAAGTGTAGAATAACGTGATTCCATCTGGGCATAAAAAGGAAGAGGGTGGTATCGTATATGTGCATAGAAGCGCTCTGGAAAGATTCACAAGAAATTGGTAGCCCTCGCTGGTTTGGCTCAGGGGATAGAGCAGTGGGCCTGCGAACTGAAAGGTCCCCAGGTTCGATTCCGGTCAAGGGCACATGCCCAGGTTGTGGGCTCGATCTCTAGTGGGCACTTGCAGGAGGCAGCCAATCCATGACCCTCTCTCATCATGGATGTTTCTCTCTCTCCCTCTTCCTTCTTCTCCGAAATAAATAAAAATATTTTTTTTAAAAAAAAAGAAAGAAAGAAAGCCCTAACCCATTTGGCTCAGTGGATAGATTGTCAGCCTATGGACTCAAGGGTCCCAGGTTCGATTCCGGTCAAGGGCATGTACGTTGGTTGCCGGCACATCCCCAGTGGGGAGTGTGCAGGAGGCAGCTGATCGATGTTTCTCTCTCATCGATGTTTCTAAGTCTCTATCCCTCTCCCTTCCTCTCTGTAAAAAAATCAATAAAATATATTTTTTAAAATAAAGGGGAAAAAAAGAAAGAAATTGGTAAGTGTAAGCTGTCCCCAGAGAGATCTGGGTGGCCAGCCTAGGGGGGGGGAGAAGGGGGGGGTGGGAATGCATTTTTCCCTGTTGAGCCCCAGAACTGTACACCTACCACTGCCTGAATGTCGTCCCTAAATGTCCTCCCGGGGCCCCTAATGGCCACTGGGTTCCAAGCTGTGCCCAGCATCTTCCCGCTCCTGTACCCTCTCTGCTTCCTCCTGGTTCCCCCCCTGGACACCGCGCTTGTCCCCTCCGGTCCTGGACCAGACTCCTGGTCACCTCCCAGAGTCTATCAGCGCTCAGTGCCTGCAGCCGCCGCACACGCACCGCCCGCCCCACCCCTACTCTCTGCCCCCCGGGGTCCCAGCCCCAGCTCTGGCACCCTCCTCCCCAGCCTGCCAGCTTCCACCAGCCTCTCCCCCCCCCCCCC
>PVJC01046508.1:0-13157 GCA_004026665.1 Murina feae
ATCGGAGCTGAGCTGAGGGGCGCAGCTTCACTTTCGCTGCTGCCGCAATGGAAAGGGCTGTTTACTCAGGTCCGTGAGTGGCGGCCGCCATGTTGGCTGGGCTAATTTGCATACAGCCGCTCTGATTGGCTGGTGGGCGTGGCTTACCCTGTCTCGGAGAAACGGTTAATTTTAATATTTCGCTTTTATTAGTTTAGAATTGATATTAACCCATTCTCAGTTGTAACTGTTATAAGTATTATATTTCTATTTGTCTTTTTTACTTTCTTGAAAGTTTCCATCAATAAACAGGAGTTGTTAATTTGGATCTAGTAAAAATTTATGAAGCATTTATTTTTCTGTTTTTTCTTCTGAAGAAACCTTTGAGTATTGCAGCCTCCCACTGTGACACTGTACAGGGCTCACAGCACTGCCCACAGACTCCAGCTATCACAGTGGTGATGAGAGCTTGTCCTAAGCCAGGGACTCTGACTAACATCCGGGTCCTGAAGGTTGAGAGGTGTTAATCAGCGACAGGTAGTTTTTACGTTTGGAGTGAGTCAGGGATTGACCCTGTTTTCTGGCTCGTCTGCTGAGGTGGCCCCGCCCTGCCCTCGAACACACCACACACCTGCAACGCGCTTGTTTCAGTGCTTTGCATTCTAGCTCGTTGGTCAGCTTCTGTATGGCTGTCCTTGTCCAGTATGGTTGTTGCTGTAGCTTCATAATAATTCTTGATATCCTGCAAAAGAAGCCTTCTTTCTCTGTAGTATATTGGCCATTTTTTTTTTTTTTTTTGTTCTTTCTACTTCCATGTGAAGTTCAGAATAAACTTATTAGGGTCCATGAAAGTCCTGTTGAGGTCTTGGGTAGATAAATGTGGGAAGGATTGACATCTACATATGGATCTTCATGTTTAAGGTTTTCATACCTGACAGGACTTTATGCCAATATTTCGCTCGCCTGCTGTCAGGAGAGGCCCTCACTTGTTCCTCCACAGTCATGACAGGAGCCAGACCCACATGTGTACCCTCACATTTCTGTACGGTGTTCCATCCAGTGTCTGGGTGGTGGCGATCTGACACTGAGCGTCTGGGCTGCACCCTGCCCCTCCCTCAGGGTCTGACCACACACCCTGGGGAGGCTGGCAGTTAATGTACTGGCGATTTCTGTAGGTGTTTGCTTCACTGCGCTTTTTGCTGTTTTCCTGGCAGGCTGGGTGTCTTGTGCTTTGTTATTAGATATTTCAATCACACCACACCCTCTGTCGCCTGCTCTCTGATTGATTAGCCAGTTGATTGGCTACATGATTAACCAGGACGCTCCACATGGCATTTACCCTCATCCAGATTTCTCCTCTCACTGACTTGAGGGAAGCCCCTTTGGCAGTCGGCGGGCTGTGAGTCTTGCCGTTGTCCATTCGCCTGGCAAGTACTTAGGGAGGGGAGCTGGCCACCAAGGAATATGCTCCGGGGCAGCGGGCCCAGGGCTGGCTGGTGACATCTACTGCATTTGTGTTGCTCCCCAACCATCCTGGCCTTTGCTGGATGCGGCAGGGCAAGGGCTGGGACTGGAGTCTAAAAGTGCTTTGTCCTTTTATTTCCTGATGGGAGATTGTGGAAGGTTCTTTAGCTTCCCTCAGCCTCCGCTTTCCTCCTTATAAGATGGGATCAACAGTAAGTACCTCTGAGTGTGATGTTCTGATAACTCATGGCTTTTTTGTGGGTCTTTCAGGACTCTAGACGGGGGGGGGGGGGGGGGGGGGGGGGGGGGGGATAGGAGCAACCCAGGCCTTTCCCCACATGCTCGTTGACAGCTGTACGGGGGCTGCCTCTGCGCACCAGGGCTGGAGGGAGGGTGTGTTAGGGTCTCCAGAGAAACAGCACCAGCGAGGTGTATGCGTGTGCCATGGAAGGGCCTGGGCCTCGGGGCTGTGGGGACTCCGGGCTCAGGGAGAAGGGGCTGAATGTTGACTGCTCCAGGCTCGGGGGGCGGGAGGGGTTTAGCTGCACCTTCCAGCCTTCTCCTGCTGTGGCTTCTGGCTGCCATGTGTTTGTTTTTTTGTTTGTTCGTTTTTTGTAAATTTTTTAACCCAAGAAGCTCTCACACCAAGGCCTTGGAGACGACACCGCTGGGCCCCATCAGGTTGTGTCCATTTGCTGCTGTCGCTCACAGTTCTCTGAACCTTAATACATAGAGAGATCCAGGGGTCCCCACGCCGATCAGGTTACCCGACGGCCATAACAGTTCCCTCCGGCTGCGCCTTTGCAGTCCCACTCCCGCCCCTCGCCCCCTACCCCTGACCGGCTCTTCGTGGTCCTTCATACTTTGAAGACTATCCTAGAAGTGGAATGCCACCGTGGGGGCCTTTGAGACTCGTTCATGTGTGTGTCCATAGTGCGCTCGTGCTGCAGACCAGGATTTTACTGGATGCTCCACAGTGTGTATCCATTCATCTGCTGGGGACGCCAGGGCTGTTCTCGGGTCTGGCCATACAGCGCTGCCGAAAACATCTGTGCATATGTTTTTGTGTGAACAGGGTTACAAGGCAGGTATATATTTAACTTAATGAAACAGCTAAACGTTTCCAGAGTGACTGACTTATTTGGGATTAGCTTTTGTATAAATCGTGAAGCCTCGTTGAAGGGTTTTTGCTGCTGTTGTCTTTGTCGGTACGTGGACACCCAGTTGTTCCTATGAGCATATCTTTCGCTATTGAGTTGTTTTTCTCCATGAAGATCCCTCGGCCATGTTTGTGGAGTCTGTTCTGTGCTCTGCTCGGTGCTCTGATCTGCTGGCCGGTCCTTTCACAGCATCATGCTGTCGTAGTCGCTGCAGCTCTCCATGAAGCCATCAAATTGACAGTGAGCTTTCAACTTCTTTCAAGTTGCTCTAGCTGCTCTAATCCTGGGGCCTTTCACTTGCCTTTCCAAATGCATTTTAGAAACAACATGTCCATGTTTAAAAAGCACTCCTGGGATTTTGACCAGAATTGCCTTAAATCTGTTGACCAGTCTGGGGAGTACTGACATCATTGCCATGCCGACTCTTCTAATCTGTGACCACAGTCTTTCCTTCCATTCAATTAGGTCTCGGCTTTTCTGTGTCAGCATCTTGCAGAGATTCTTCACAAGTTAGGATAGCTTTATAATTTATTTCTCTTTTTGGAGCTATTGTAAATAACAGTGTTTTTAAAGTTTGTTTTCCAATTCTACATTGCTGGCATAAAGATTTTGTATTCTGCAATCTGGATAAACTTAATGATTGAGTCTAAGGATGTTTTGTAGGGTAAGTGATGCTTTCTGCATAGACAGTTGTCATGATTGTGAATAGGTCAGTTGTGTTTCTTCCTTTCCAATCCATGTGCTTTAATTTCTTTTTCTTGCCTTAGTGCACTGGCTGTAACTGCTAATGAGCTATGGAATGGACATGATCAGAGTGCACATCTGCCTTTGCTCGAGTCTTTCAATATTAAGTAGAATGTTAGCCATAGTTTTTTCTTTTATTTTTAATGGACACCCTTTATCAAGTTCAGTTTTAGATTTCTGAGAATTTTTTATCATGAGTGCATTCTGAATTTTGTTAAATGATCTTTATGCATCTATCAATGTAGGTTTTCTTCTTTAGACTGTTAACATAGTATATCATATTGCTTTATTTTTAAATAATGAATTAGTCTTCTACTTCTGAGATAGACCTCACATGGACATGATTTCTTATTCTTTCTATATGTTGCCAGATTCAGTTTGCTAATATTAAATATTTTTTGAGGATTTTTGTGCCCGTGTGCATGGGGAGCATTGGTCTTTAGTTTTCTGTTTTTGTACTCTTTGGTTTTTGTAATAGGGCAGTGCTGTCCTCATGCAATGAGGGGGAGGGTCCCTTCTCTTACATTTTCTCAAAGAGATTTTGTAGTTGGTTTCATGTCTTCTTTAAGTGTTTGGTAGACATTCCCAGTAAGATGTTCTTTGGGGGGAGTTGGTGTGGGAAAGGAGAGCATGAGGCAGGAAAGAGGCCGAGGCGGAAGCCGGGACCTGGCTAGGGCTGGATTAAGACTGAACTGGGAGGCGAGGGGCGCACGGACCGGCAGCCGCAGCTTTATTATTGACGGTGGCCGCGCGGCCTGGTCGCCTGTGAGGTGGGCAGTTTTGTCAACAACGAAGACCTCATGAACGGGGGCGGCCTGATTTCTACGTGACCCTCCGCTTGCAGTCCTGGAGCGAAATCGAGGGCCGTGGTCAGGCGGTCCTGACCGACCTGCAGGAACCGTGGGTGCGCCCGAGGGCCAGCGCCTGGAGCGCGCTGTGGCCGTGAGGCAGCGCGAGCGGCTGGCGTACCAGGTCCAGCACCTGCAGGACCGGGTGCGGAGCAGGAGGAGCCGCCTGCGGTCTGGCTTCAGAGCTGCAGAGGCTTCACGTAGAGCACGAGAACATGACCTCGCAGCTGCACTTAGCACACAGTGCCCTGCAGCAGGTGGTGAATGAGCATCAAGTGCTTCATGAGCAGCTGCTCCTGGTTGCAGGGTCGGCCCAGGTTGCCCTAATGAGCCATCAAATGCTGCCTGGGCTTCAGCTCGGGTGGTTCGGGGCCTCAGCATGGCCCCTGAATGAAGAGCAGCAGAGAAATATGGAGGTCATGGGGATGCCTGGCAGTTCCCGGGCCCAGAACATGCCCCACCTCTGCCAGTGTCAGTGCCATACTCGTTTCCATTTCTCCCACCATTCCCACCAGAATCCCCATTCTTGCCACCTCTGCCACCAGCAGCAGTATTCATTGGAGCAGGAGGGGCAGCAATGCCACCTAACCCGCCTCCGGGGATTTATACCCCTAACCTGTGGGCTTCAGTGTGGGCACAGGAGGAGATGGCCCCACTGTGGAGCCATAGGATCCCCAGCCAAGAGGAAGGTCCTGAATTCCTCCAGGATACAGTCCCCTTAGGGGACATCAGAAGCCTTAGCCAGGAACAAGATCTAGAGAGGCCACAGGGTATGGTGAACCTGAGTGACAATAGGAATGATAGACATAAAGACAGTGCAGTGGTGCCCCAGGGCGTGGTCCCCCTTTGGGATTGCTGGAGCCACAGCCAAGAACAACATCTAGAGAGGTCCCAGGGCCTGGTTACCAGGAGTGACATCAGAAACAGCCAGGAGGAAGGCCCAGAGAGACCCCAGAATATGGTCCCTCTGGAGGCTAGTGGAAGGTATGGCCAAGAAGAAAGTTCAGGAAGATCCCAGGGGGTGGTTCATCTAGGGGGAAACCAAAGCCACTGCTAGCAAGGAGACCCACAGACACCTCAGGGGACATCCTTGGCAGCGGGGGGGGGGGGGGGACAGAAAAAGCCTTAACATGAGAGAAAATAAAAAGAAACAGCAGTTTCGGGGGCAGAAGGCCAAGCAACCAAAAGGGATAAGAGCCTCAAAATCCCAGCACCGTGAGGTGTCTGCCTTGTGCTTCAGTGGGCAGAACTGGAAGTGCATTTTCCGTGCCGCAAGTTCTGCTATATTTGCAGGAAATTCTGTATTTGAGGGTGGAGACCTGGACCCAGGACAAACTCATTTCAGGAAGTTTTGCAGGTGAAGGCCTGATGTTGTGTTTCCGAGTTTCACAGAATTTGCTTGTTGCTGAAGAAGCTGAACCTGCCCATGAGAAGATCTCCTGAGAGCCTGAAGATTTCAAAGCAGCCAAGAAGACTGAGCAGTCGGGGAAGAAGAAATGCTTTGGCATTCATTGGGGGGGGGGGGGGGATCTGGAGACAAAATAATTTTGTTAAAATTTAATTTCTCTGTTGGGACAAGGAATTAATTGATAAGGTTGCAGTGTTAAATCCACAGATAGCAAATTTGATGAAATTCATTAAAAAAAGTTATTCTCTAAAAAAAAAAAAAGATGTTCTTTGGACAGCTTTTAACTATGCATTAAGTTTATTTGGTACTTAATCAAGATCTTGATCGCCTTTGGTGGATTTGGCATTGTTTTGCAGGGATCCTTCTGTCACGCCTGAGCTGCCTAGTTTGTGTGTGCAACGTTGACCCTTGACCTCCCTGATTTCTTCTGTGGTTGGTGGTCCCGCCTGACTCCCTTCCGTTTCTGGCATTGGCAATTTGTGTATTTTCTCTCTTCTTTCTTTATTAGTCTTCTGAGATTTATCAGTGATCTCTGTTTTTCAAATAACTCATTTTTGCTCCAGTTATCTTATCTGTTGTATCATGTGTTCGATTTGTTTGATTTCTGTTTCTCTTGTTTAAAAATATATTTTTATTGATTTCAGAGAGGAAAGGGGAGAGAGAGAAAGATAGAAGCATCAATGATGAGAGAGAATCCTTGATTGGCTGCCTCCCACACGCTTCACACTGGGGACTGAGCCTGCAAATCGTGACCTCCTGGTTCTTAGATCGACAGTCAACCACTGAGCCACAAGGGCTGGGCTGATTTCTGCTTATCCTGATTATGTTCTGCCTTCTGCTTCCTTTGCGTTTAGTATGCCGTTCTTCTTCTAGTCTCTTCACATGGAATTGTATATTTTTGCTTTGACTGACTTTTTTCTCATTTTCTAGTGTATTTCAATGCCATGGCTTCTCTCTAAGCAGTGCTTTCCCTGCGCCTCACAAATTATGTAATGTTGTATTTTTATTTAGTTCAGAAAATGTTTTCTCATTTTCCTTTAGACTTTCCCTTTGACCCATGGATTGTTCATAAGAGTGTTAAGTATTTGAATATTCTTATGTTATTTTTATCACTGAATCTAGTTTAATTCCATTATGGTTGGGAAAGCCTTTTATGATCCCGTTATTTAGCATTTTTAAGGATTTGTGTGATGATCGGGGCATGGTCTTCCTGGGCATGTTCCACGTGGGCCTCCTGAGACACACCTGCCTCCAGGCGGTCTGTAGGCCCGCGCGGCCCAGGGTGGTGGGCGGGCCTGGCCTGCTCCTCTGTGTCCTTGCTCGTTTCCCTCCTAATTTTACTGCTGAAAATTGTGCTGGAGTGTCTGTAATTAGGAATTGGCTTATTTCTAACTTCACTTCCTCCAGGTTTTGTTGTGTACATTTGAATGTCTGTTTTTAGATGCACACCCATTTAAGATGGCCCCATTCTGGGAAATGGAGCCTTTTGTTATGTGGACTGTCCCTCGCCATCCTGGGGCGTGTGCTTTCCCCTGATGCCCCTTTCTCTGACATTAACATAGCTGCTGCAGCTCTCACCTGCGTATGTGTTCGCATGGCATGGTTTTCACTCTTGTACCTTTGATTTACTTGCATCATATTTTATGAAGTGAGTTTTCTGTAGGGAGCATGTAATTAGTTTGTATCTTTAAAAAAACCATTCTTACTGTCCATCTGTTGGTTGGTATGTTGGGGCTTTACATTTAACGCACGTGTTGATATGTTTAGATTTAGGTGTTTAATTTGTTACTTTTTTCTTCTCTTTTCTGTTCCTCTGTGTTCCTTTTCCTGCTTTCTTTTGGGTTATTTAAGCAGTTTTCAGGATTCCTTTTGGGTTTACGTGCCATGATTTTGACAGCACCGTGCGTATTGTTTTATAACGTTGCCGTGGAGATGGCAATCTGCACACTTTCTCAGTGAGCTGAGATTCAGTATTTTACCACTTGAAGGGAACTTACCAGTCTTACCACATTGAGGTCCCTTTCCCTCCATCTCTGTTCCAGTTGTCTTACATGTTACCCACACATATCGGAAACTCCACCGTCCTTTTCATCCTTTTAGCCAGTAGCCCATTTTAAAGAGCTCAAGAGGAAGGCAGTCTATTTATAAACGTGATTGCTTCCAATAGTTTTCCTTCCTCCTTGGTATCCAGCAGTGTGACATGGATTGGGATAGGTCCAAGCAGGGGCTTCTTTAGGGTTATCCTGTTTGGATTTCGCTGAATCTTTTTGATCTAGAGGTTTTTCTTTAACCAGATTTGGGAGTTTTAGGCCATTATTTCTTCAAATATTTTTTCTTTCTATCTTCATTCCGGGGCTCCAATATACACAGACCCTAAGCCTGGTGTTTTTCTTATGCAGATCCTTGAGGCGCTGTTCATTCCTTAAAATTGCATTTCTCCCTCTCACTCCTTGTGGGCGATCTCTGTCCAGGCTGCGTCCCTTCCGTGCGAGGCTCCCGTGGGCTCTGGCCTGCAGCTGAGGGCCCCGTCGCTCGCTGCGAGCTGCTGTGCATTTCAGCTCAGCACTTTCTTCTCTCTTCTGCTTCTTTGTTGAGACTTCACTTTCCAATTTATTTCAAGTCTTTACAGTTGTTTGTCGGAGCATTTTTAACATAGTTACTTTAAAGCCTTTGCCAAAAAATTCCCACTTGTGTTGTCTTGGGGTTGATGTCTGTCGATTACCTTTTCTCTTGCGTGTGGAGGTTCTGCTGGCTCTTTTTATTCGGCGCGTACTTGGGTTGGGCATGGGCATTGGGGTGTTCTGTTAGGAGATCCATGGCCTGCTCTGTGCTCGGCAGGTGCTGGGCTGCTGTTGGCATGGCTAGGGGAGGCCCCACGTCCCAGCCGGTGGCTGGCGCCCGTCTCTGCTGTCAGCTCAGTTGTCAGGAGCGTGCAGTGTCTGTTCTACCCGAGGGGGAGGGGAGCACGGCAGTGGCCAGTCTGGAAATGGGTGTAAGCTGCTTTCAACATGTTCTGATTTGCATCCTCCCTCACCCGAGGAGCTCAGCACGGGCCCGGGATCACAGACAGCTCTCTGGGCTGCGTTCTGACCCTCGCTCTCCTATCCCTGGGTGCGTCTGTGTCCCATGCTCCCTTCCACGGCCCATCCACGATGGCTGCGCCTGGGGTTTTACCTGCTGTGCCTGCACCTGTCCAGGGCTGAGTGGTAAGAGGGACAGAGGATCAACACTTGATGAACTTGGAGCTCGTTTGGAGGCATTTTAAATTCTTGTCCCCTTTCCGTATCTGCCTGCCACTGTCACTCTTCGGCCTCCCCCAAAGCTGCTCCATGCCCTGTCCCAGGGAGAAGCTCGGTGGGTGTGATGACGCCACCGCATGCTCCCAGTGCTTCTCAAGCAGACGGACGTGGAACTCAGCCGAGGACTGCTTCTCCCTTGTGTTGAGTTTAGGGAGCCCCTACGCGGGGTTCACAGGCTTTCCTCACCGCCAAGGCTGCAGACCCTTGAACAGTGTAGCCCTGGTGGGGAGGTCCCTGCGCCTGAGCCAGAGCCCGCAGGTGGGTGCAGGGCTAGCCCGAGCTCTGAGGACACCTGGTCACCTGAGCACAGAGGGCAGCGGGGTCGGCGGGGCGCAGACCGGGCGCGGGGCACCTTCCTGAGAAGCACGCGGCTCCGCCTTGCTACCCGTGGGCCCACTTCCCCGCGCAGAAGGGCTTTCTGTGGTGCGAGCTCCACTCCGGAAAAGCTCTTCATGACATACAGGCCCTCACATCTGACGTGGAAAGACACGAAACGACTGTGAGACACAAACATGTGCCTTTGAAAGATTCATATCAGTTTGTGAAGGCAGACAGGGTCTGTGAAGGTTAATTTTACGTTTGCACCTGTTTCAGGCCGGAATGGCTGGCAGAAATGTCATACTGTGAGCCAGCGGCATTTGGACTAAAGATACAATTTTCTCTTCTTAATAAACCTCACAGATGAGGTGCTTTCTATTGCGCCAAGAAACTTGAAGCTGCATTAAAAAGTGGGGGCTTCTTATCCTGGATCAGTCCGGTGGAACAGCGTCCCATACGAAGATCCCTGGTCAGACAGGAGACAACTGATCCATGTTTCTCTCCCCCCTTCCTCTCTCTAAAACCAATTTTTAAAAATATATTTTATTGATTTTTACAGAAAGGAAGGGAGAGGGATAGAGAGTTAGAAACATTGATGAGAGAGAAACATCGATCAGCTGCCCCCTGCACACCCCCTACTGGGATGTGCCGCAACCAAGGTACATGTCCTTGACCAGAATCGAACCTGGGACCCTTCAGTCCTCAGGCCGACGCTCTATCCACTGAGCCATACCGGTTAGGGCTCTAAAATCAATTTTTTTTTAAAAAGTAGGGGATTCTTGTCCATGGAAGTCTCTCTCGTTAGAATCACAGGCCACTCCCCTGTCCCTGCCGGTGTGGTGAAGATAGGTTCTGGCCCTGGTGCCGGAGCACTGGCTGCTATGGGGTCACCCCATTTCCTCCACTGTGACGCTGGCGCCATCGTGTGCTGCGCCTCCGACCGCCCCCCAATAAATGAAGTGGGCCTGGTGCTTAGGCCAGGGCAGACCTCTCTCCCTGCACCCAGGGCCTTCCCGTATGCCTCGGGCTCAGCTGGTTTTATAGTTACACGGACGCGACAGCTGGGGTTCTGTGTGGCCCTCAGATCTCGATGCCAAGCATGTGATTCCAGTCCACGGCGCTGTGTGCAGACTCTGGCTGGGGACCAAGCAGTTATTGGCTGGACTTCCGGCAACATCAGTCCCATCAGCTGCCCCCGGGAGACCACCTGCCCACTGTGCCTGCTCGCAGACACGGGCAGTGCTTCTCACAGCCCCCAGCCCCGCTCCGGCTGGGCAATGCCCGACATTTGTAAGCCCAGACGAAGCGTGTGCTTTGGCTGGAGGAGCTACATGGAGTATTGCTTGAGCCGCTCTCTGGGGCCAGTTCACTCATTTTTCCTTCCTGTTGTTTGTTGTGTTTGAAATTTTGAAACAGCTTGCAGCCCCCGGCCCAAGCCCTGGCTGATTAGCTGATTTGTCATGGAGGCCGGCTCAGCAGGGCAGCATCCAAGGAGGGCAATGAGGCGTCCACCTCCCTGCAGGGACCCCTGATGGGGCAGCAGCTGGACAGGGCTTGGGGCATGGCCCGTGGGTTGCGATAGTAGCTAGCTGCCTTCCCGGCCCCTGCGCTAGCACACACGTCTGTGTGCTGGGACTCGCTCCCCCAGAAGGAAGGGACGCTCGTGTAGAGAAGAGCCCACGTGTGGGATGAGCCACCTGCTAACCAGGGGATAGACTTCAGCCTCAGAACCGTCCCTCTGCCTGCGCACTGTGGGCTCCATGTGGCCGGCCCACTCCTTGCTCTCCCCTGGGCAACTGCCTGCCCTGACCCGTCTCCTCTCCCTCCCTCACCCTAGCTCACACCAGGTGTCCTTCCTGCTTGCTCCCCAGGAGGTACCCTCTTTGTTCATATCAAAACCCTTCCTTTTCTCGCTTCCTGTAGCGCCCAGCTCTTCTAGACTGTGCCGTCTGCCTCCACCCGTCTCCCCAGGTCAGGGTCCGTCATCCCCTCCCCTCTATTCACTGGACACTGTAGCTTAGGTCCACCCCCACCCCATGGCTCTATCCCAATCACGTGTCCCACTTCCCTGAGCCTCCTACTTGCACGGGGATCATCTAGACGTGCCCATGAGCAATGCAGATGCGACACAGTACACGGTGCCGTCCTCGGACCGTGCTCCCCCTGACGTGCTCTTCCAGCTGCTGCGATCCCACGCCACACCTGCTCACCGTCTCGTCCTCATACCTCAGTGATGACCCATCATAGCCTCCCTTCCTGCCCCGCGTCCTGGGGTCCTCTCCTTTGCTATTCCTGCAGGTGTTGCTGCGGGGACGCAGGAAGCGGGGCTGGTTTTCCTGCAGCTCTCCTCACCAAGCTCCATGGCCCCCTGCCCGCCCCCCAACCCCAATTTCACACTTTATCTCCTGCTCTCGACCCTCATCCTCCTCCCTCCCAGGTTTCAGCCATCAGGTGGCACTCCCGGAAGCCCGGCCTGGGCTGGGCTCCTCCCAGGGTCTGCCTTTCCCGGTCACATCTCTCCTGCATCATCAGCCTCCCCTCCTCCTTGTCTGTTGCTGCTTCACTAGGCACTTGTTTTAGAATCTTCCATCTAAAGTAAGGTGACCAGACGTCCTGCTTTTGGTGGGACAGTTCCAATTTTTAACAATTTGTCCCGCGTCCCGCGGCATTTTAAAAAAGTCCCGATTTTTGGAAGGAATGCATGACAAGCTAGGGAATGGCGGGAGAACGGGAAGGGAAGATATGGTTTTCGGTGGTCATGTGGCTATTTAGCCAGGATATGAATTTTATGTTATTTTTGTTAATTTTATAATGTTAGACTTTAATAATAACAAATAATTGTTGAGAACTGATTATCGAGAGCTGCTTATCAAAGTTCGCATTGTTGATCAGTTGTTAGAATTCGACCACCATTGTTTGGACTTAATGAACAATGGCATTTTTTGGGATTGGCAAAAGACGAAAACATTTTGTAACTGTCTCTCAGACGATACACATCGTACTGCGTGCTAGTAAGCTAGTTAAACAAGTGATGTCATTACAAATCAGCTATTCAGATAATTTAGGTAAGTACTTTATTTATTTATTTCATAAATACATAAATTTTCTTGAATTTAGCAGACAATACTCATATTATTTATGTTTTATAGTGGTGGCAAAAAGTCTAGTGCTGGCCTTGAAAGTGACACAACTTACGTTACGGCAAATTCAGAGGAAAAATAATACAAGTTAGTATTGTTATTATTTAGAAAGAAATATAGGATTAAAATTAAAATTAAAATAATAACACTCTGTCCTTACCAGGAACTAATGCTGTGACTGAGCACGTTTTTTCTACGGTAAATAAAGTGTGGACATCAGAAAAATCACAATTAAGTGTTGAGACTTTGGAAGCCATTTTATGTGTGAAATATAATTTAACAAATTCTTGTGAAAAATTTCACGACCTTTTAAACAACGTCAGCAATCTACTAAAAAAAATTCACTCAAATGAGAAATATGCCAAAGAGTAAAATAATACTATACATAATTTTTTTATTTATTATATTTGTAAATTGTACTTACGTT
Source organism: Murina feae (assembly GCA_004026665.1). Taxonomy (NCBI): domain Eukaryota; kingdom Metazoa; phylum Chordata; class Mammalia; order Chiroptera; family Vespertilionidae; genus Murina; species Murina feae. Next base: position 12,788 of record PVJC01046508.1, read on the forward strand.
GAAATTAAAAATATATATATTACAATACTATTTTTGTGTTCTATGAAAATTTTTGTTGCTCCATATAGACCAAATTTTTAATCAAGAACTCCCCCCCCCCCCCCCGTTGGGGTAGGGGAGGACGGGGGAAGGTCAACGGTAAGGTGACCAGATTTTAACATTGGTAAAGCAGGACACCATTGACTGGGGGGGAGGGGGTTCTTTTTTAAAAATTATTATTACTTAAAATATTGCAAAGAGTAGTACATATGTCTCTTTCCAAAAATCGGGACTTTTTTAAAATGCCACGGGACGCGGGAGAAATTGTTAAAAATTTGGACTGTCCCGCCAGAAGCGAGACATCTGGTCATCTTAGGCAAGGGGGGGGGGG
>PVJC01046509.1:0-13275 GCA_004026665.1 Murina feae
CGGCGCGCCGAGTGCAGGAAATCCTGGAGGGGCAGCGTCGCCCGCTCAGCCCCCACAGGGCCCCCAGCTCCTGTACCACCCGGGAGCCCTAAGGGGGTCGCTCGGGACAAGTAAAAGGAAGTCCTTTACTCTGCGTGGGGAGTACGTAATGGAACTGGTGAACCCCTCCCCAAAGATGGACCAGATTTCGGAATTTTTTACACGTGCGGGCTAATGCTCAACTCCACAAAGAAACTAAGGCAATCGCAATCATTGAGGGATGGAGGTCGGGAAAGACAGCCCGTCCCCTCAGTGTCCCCCCACAACAACCCCCCCCCCCCGTCTTTAAAATGGACTGCATGGCGGGGGGTGGGGGTGCTGAAGCTGGCGACAATTGACTGCTAATCCTAAACTGCCTCCCCCTCCCAGCAGCTCCACTCTCTTCACCGGTACATAAAGATGGTTATGCCAGAATAGAAGGTTACCCCCCCCCCCCGCATTTGTACCCGCACCTCCCTTTGGCGCCACGCCCCTGCGTGCAGCTTCAGATCCCGAGGAACCTGAAAGTTATGTTCTCACTCTGGGGTCGATGTTGGATATAGGATGAGGCAAGAGGGAGGTAGGGTATACGGGGACCCACATACAGGGGCCGGCCACTTTCCAGATTATTGTTCCCATTTTGAAGATGAAGAAAGAAAGGCAGCCCAGAGAGCTTAAACATTTGCTGAACTCACATAGGGAGTCAGTTATAGAAGTTAAAACAGCTTGGAGATTGGGGAGGGGGGGTGATGCTTAAGACTGGGATTTAGCAATTACGTTCTCCCACCAAGTCTCTTCAGACTCTGACTAGGTGAGTGCGGGTTTAGCAATCCTCTCATCCTCTCTCTGATGCCACACTGCACTAAGGTTATTTGATTATGTTTCTGACACCCATGCTAGACTATGAATGCCTCAATAATGGAGACAGGGTCTTGATGTTTGTTATCTACTCAATAAATGTTTCTTTATTGAACAGTAGGAATCAAGAGTCCAGACTCCCAGGTGTTTCCAAGTCAAAATGCTCTTATCTACCCATTCACCCACACACCTGGCGTAGAAGCACCCCTTTTAGGGGCAAGATCTTACTATTGCCACATATCCTCATGCTGGACTCTACACTCAGAGGGGATTTCAAAAATAGAACACAGAAGGTGAAGGGCCATCAGTGGCTGGCTGGTTAGCTCACCTAGGCAGGGGCAGGCTTGAGTTGCCCAGTTACAAATCTGTATGGTCTGTGCCCTGGTGCCCTTCTCTGGAACCAAAATATAGCAGGCAGTGCAAACATTTATGCAAATGAGCCAAGAGCCCTGCTACTTTCAAAAATAAATGATGGAGCCATATCAGTAGTTGCAGTGTGTCTTGGCAGGGTTTGGAAGGGGCCCTGCCAGCCCCTTATTAGTTCTCTGGGGAAGCCCAGCACAGTGAGAAGAAGTACCCCCTACCCCTGTCATTTCCCCCTCCCTTCCAAAACTACAAACAGCCACAAACCACATGGCCCACAAGCAACAGAGATTTGTGGCCTTTGGAACCTCCCAGGGCAGGGGTCAGTCAGGAGGTCAAAGGGGGTGTAGGCATCACACAGTCCAGAGTCATTACTCTAATGCCCTCTGGGAGAGTTTCAAATCAATGCGCCCATTTGTCCTCCCTCCGGGGAGGACTGGGGGTAGGGTAGTGGGGGTCCATTATCAAGCCCACCCCAGCCCCAGTAACACTATCTCCAAGAAGCTCACTCAAGGCCTGGCATCCTGCAAATCTCAACACTACCCACAAACAACAGAAACCGGAAATGGGATGACTTCTGTGGGGATGGGCAGATAGGACATGTCTTTTGGATTCCAGGTTAGGAATCTAACAGTCTGGACTTTTATTTGGAAGTTTGTGGCATCTACAAAGCCAGGAGGATGACTTTGGGCCCCTGTTGACCCTCCCACATTTTAGTAAATAGCTCATTTTCAGCAAGAGTATGACTTAGCCCATGATTGTCCCCCTTCCTTCTGGGAGAATTTTAGAATCACTCTTTGTGGGAAAGAAGTAGGATAATATAGTAGTTGAGGACCTGGACTTGGGCAATGGCCAGACCTGGATTCCAAACCCAGTTCTGCCACTAGCCAGCTGTGCGACCTCTTTCAGTTACCTTCTCTGAGCCATGGTTCCTTATCTGTTAAAAAGGGATCATAATACTACCTACCACATGAGACTTATTGGGATTAAATATGATGTGCGCTATATGCATGGCACTTTGTAAGTGCTCAATAAATCGTAGCTGTGGTGACCATTCTTTTTAGATTTTGTTGAAAGCAAGTACTGTTCTGCCTGGTACCTGTCAAGCCTGGAACATTTCTCAGCCCAAGTCCCTCCCTAAGATCACAGGGAGATGGAATTTCTTCTGGCACCCCTCCACTCCCAGAATTTGGATAATTTGTTATCAGGATTGGCCTGGGGTATGCCAAAGGTATAGCAAGTGTGGCTCTGGCCACAGGCAATATACCCTGAGGGAATTTCGTTTTATTGCCTGAAATGGTTTTAAGGGCTCAGCTGGGGGGCTCAGGGAAGCTGCCCCTCCCTACGCTCTAAAATGCATACCCAAGGTGTCTGGACCAGGCTAGTCCCCTGGCTATAGCCACCAACTAAGTGCATTTGTGACAGTTTTGAAAATAGTTTGTCCAATTTACTTAAGAACTCCTAACTTAAATGGCCCTTGTTCAGAACCTTCCCCTGGTATGGAAGGAGAGGAGAGTTCAGTTTTCATTTCAAAATTCGACTTGGGGGCTGGTAGGCAGGGAAGCAATGTGCTTCTGTCAGAAGTTCACGAACATGCAGGGTCCAGCTGTGCTTTGGCGGGGCACTTGCATCATACTTTTGGTCCTCCCCCCCCTTTTTCAAAACTGAGTTTGTACTGCAAAGGGGAAGGTGACTGAGCCTCTCCCATCAGACCCAGCTCCCTGAGGTTGGAGACCTTGTCACCCCCACAGGACCGGGAGCCTTCCGACGGCAGGGCCCGAGTCTCCCCCTTTAGGCTGGCTGGTCCCCAGCCTGGGAACCAAGAGAACGGCCTCAGCCCTCCCAGCGGCTCCCCCACTGGCACCCGGTGTTCGAGGTGCTGGGAGGCTCAGCAGCGAGGCTGAGCTAGTGGCGCGATCAGCCGGAAAGGATGGTGCCTGCCCCCCCCCATCTCCCCAGACCTCCCGCTGGGGAGGGGGAAGCAGCACGCCGCCCGCAGAGGGAGGGCGCCTCACAGGGTGCCCCCCGAGTTCGTACAGGTCCTTTTGTCTGTCCCCTGCACCGAAGCCCCCTCCCTAAACAGGCGGCAGGGAAGGAGGGAGGCCGTGTCAGGGGGGGGAGGGGAGGGAAGGTAACAGCTCAGTAGGGGCTGGGAGAGGCGGGAGGGGTGGCGGGCCGAGGCGGAGCCCGAGGTGCGGCCCGAGCTGCCCGAGAAGGCGAGGAGGAAAACGCGGAGGAAGGAAACCCATCCTGCCCCCAACACCCGAGTGTCTCCTGTTACCAACCAAGGTGCAGCCTCAGGAAGAGGTGATCGGAGCCGTTGAGAGCAGATGGTCACGTGAGCTGAGGAGAGAGAGAGAGAGAGAGAGAGAGAGAGAGAGAGAGAGAGAGAGAGAGAGAGAGAAGCGAGTGAGCTCCCATACAGCCAGCCGAGAGAAAGCCAACAGACAGACCGACAAAGAGCCCAAGAGGGAGGCCAGCAGGGACAGCAAGAGAAAGGAAGAGCGAGAGGGAGGAGGCAGCACGGCCCCCCATTCCTGACGCTCTCCTGCCTCAACTCTCTGGTGTCACACTGGGGGGGGGGGGGATGTGACCGACGGGGCCCGGGGACCCTGTCCTCCCAACGGAGGAGCCCTTTATTCCCCGCTGGCTCATTCTGCCCCTGCAGCTAAGCTGGCCGCTCCCCCACTCCCTGACGGACAAAGTCAGCTGTAATTGATCCTGGTAAATACTCCTCTGTAGCTAGCAAAGTAAGGGCGACTCGCCGTTATCCGCAGGGGGCTACTACCCCACCCCTCCCCGGAAATCTGGAATCTCTCAGACCTTAGAGCTGCCCCCATCCCAAGTCCACTGGGAGTTGGGGCCCTGACAACGCGAGTCCAACCCATTGGGCAACAATAAATGAGGCTCAGGTGCGGCGTTCACTGTGCCAGGCACTGTGCTTAGGTACACGCCGCTGCCGAGATGGACAACACAGATGCGAGGCTATGACCTCGCTTCTGGGACTTACACTCTAGAGGGAGAGGAGGTCACAGACAGACACAGACAGAGCTGACCTTGAAAGGGGCTCTAATGAGTGCTAGAGGGCACATGGAGGAAGGAGAAATGACTGAGGCTTCTTGGAGGAAGTAGGATTTGAGCAAGGCCTTGAGGCCCGGAGGAGAGCCTCTGGAGTCCTGGGTTTCAGGTGCAGGTGGAGAGATTATTCTGAGCATAAGGCCTGAAGCCCGGGCCAGCTCCTTCTGGCAGGAACATGCATTGGTTCATAATTATAAAGGTAAATCTGTTTTTTTTAAACAAATTAGATGGTGAACATTGCTATTTTTCTTTATCTAATGGCAGGCCGTATTGCTGGCCCCTTGTCGGTGCTGATTACTGGGAATTAGATATAATTTTCCGAAGTGCTACCAGTTCAATAAAAATTTTCCTCAGCCCAGTTTTTGCTTTGGGGAAGCAGGGGGCAGGAGGAAACGAAGTCAGTATCCTGTACCCTTTTCCCTTGCCCCATAGGGATAGGAGGTGGTCAGCCACTCAGTAAGCATGGACCATGGCCTCATCACAAGCATGGCCTCACCATTCGCATCACTGGGAAGGGATTCTAAATCCAGATTTCAGGTCCCTATGAGCAGGTCAGGTGTTTCTTGGCCACCCTGGTTTCAGACAGGAAGGAACAGGGATAGAGAGAGAGAAACATCAATGATGAGAATTACTGATCATCTGTCTCCTGCACACCCCACACTAGGGATTGAGCCCCAAATCCGGGCATGTGCCCCAACCTGGAATCTAACAGTGACCTTGTGGTTCATAGGTCACGCTCAACCACTGAGCCATATGGGCCAGGCACATGGGCTGGCCCTTTCTTATTACATTTTAAGGGTGAATTCCTTTACCTGTTATCCTTTTTAGCTGGCAAAATATAGTCAACTCCCTGTTATCTACACTGTTATCTACAAGGGCTATAGGGTGCTCTGAGATTCCAGCATCTCTCTCACCTTAGACCTTCCCTCCTCCAGCCACTGTGCTTCTTGGGGCCTGACAAGCACAGGGATATTTCATTAGGGGAAGGATCATGGTAGCTACAAACCTGGGAGGGCAGAACCATTACATGGAAGGACCTCTAAGGCTAGGAATATCACTCGAGGTATGGCTGGCTGGGTTTCTCAGGAAGAGTGGACCCAAGTCTCATAGGAAGGCTACAGTTCTAGAGGCACCCTTCTCAACATCCTGGTCAAAAGGCTGTCCTTCCCTAGCTGGTTTGGCTCAGTGGATAGAGCATCAGCCTGTGGACTGAAGGGTCTTGGGTTCGATTCCAGTCAAGGGCACATGCCCGGGGTGCCGGCTCCATCCTCACTAGGGAGCGTGTAGAAGGCAGACACTCAATGATTCTCTCTCATCATTAATGTTTCCATCTCTCCCTTTCTCTCTGAAATCAATAAAAATATAAAAAAAGAAAACAAAAAATGGCTTTTTAAAAAAGGCTGTCACTTTGCCCAGGAGGTCACAGTTCTATTCTGGTCAGGGCACATGCCCAGATTGCGGGCTGGATCCCAGGGCCTGCAGGAGGCAGCCGATGTTTCTATATCCCTCTCCCTCTCCCTTCCTCTGTGAAATCAAATATATATATATATAAAGACTGTCCCTTCATCCAACGCCTTTTGTATTCAAGGCATCAACATTATTTCAATGAACTTTTTCATGACTGTTCCTCATTTATTCCTTCATTCAATCCTGTATTCCACAAACATCTACTCAGCATCACTGTATACCACTCTGCTCATGACTGGGAACTGAGTCCCTCCCCACTAGGAGCTCCTGCTCTACTGAGAAAGCAATCACAAACTCTAAGGAGCAAGAGAGAATGCTTCATTTAGTTCCTAATCTAAAAAGGATTAATTAGATAAAGAAAGAGATAGCTGGGTAAAGGCAGAAAGGCCCAGGTTCATTGTAAAAAAGTGGAAAATAGCCTCAGCGGGTTTGCTCAGCGGTTAGAATGTTGGCCTGTGGACCAAAGAGTCCCGGGTTTGATAGTGATCAAGGACACATGGCTTGGTTGCACATGTGCCTGGTGGGATTCATGAGGGAGGCAGCCAAACGATATATTTCTCTCACATCGATGTTTCTCTCTGTCTTTCCCTCAGGTGAGGATTAACAAGCAAAATTTTGGAAAATAGATAAAAGCAGAAACAAAAATGTTAATGAATAATTTCCAATTATGCCACTTCTGAGCTGTGTGGATTTTAGTTAGCTTCTGGGAGCCTCAGTATTCTAACCTGTAAAGTAGGAATAATTGTCTCACGGGATCATTGTGTTCGCATGTGATAATTAGCGCAGTTGGTTAGAGTGTCATCCTGATATGCCAAGATTGTGGGTTTGATCCCCTGTCAGGGTACATACAAAAATCAACCAATGAAGTGCGTAAATAGGTGGAACACATTGATGTTTCTCTCTCTCTCTCAAATCAATAAATAAATTTTTAAAAATGCCACGCATAGAATCTGGAACTTAATAGAGCCCTGATATTTTGCATATACCTAGTACTGTTACATAACTGTCCTCCAAAAAAAAAAAAAAGAAAAAATCAACTGTTGTTAACATTTTGGTGCATTTCCTTTCAGTCTTTTTTAAAACCCACATTTTCCCATACAGTTTGTGATTCAATTCAATATAATGTTGTATACTAGTAGCTTGCCTTTTAAAATGTTGACTTAAAATTACAGCAAGATTTTTTCATGTTATTAAAAGGTCCTTATACATACCATTTTAGTGGCCACGTAGTAGTCCATTGTGTAGATTTCTGTTGCTTTTTAAAGCTCCCAGGTTATATGTCAATTATATCTCAATAAAGCTGGAAAATAAAGAAAACTCCTAGGATGACTGTTTCTTTTATTCTTTTTTAAATTAATATATTAATTTATTTTTACTTTTTGTTTTTTTTTTATGCTTTACCCATTATGACCACCCCTGTCATACCAGGTCCTTGGGGAAGACAATGATGGAATAACCTGTTCCCAACACCACATTGAATGTCAGTTATTTCTTGAGACATTGGTTAGGATGGATCCTTTTACTTAGCCATTTCCACAAGTATCTGTCCTCTCATACACTCATTGGCAACTAAGACATTTTCAGATCTGTGGTATTGTGTTGTAACTCAATACAACCCCTGCTTCAGAGGACCCTCTCTTCCTTCCTCTGGGTATCTTTGCCTCTCCCTTCCCCCTAAGCCTGGGCTAATGGTTCTTCAAGGATTCTCTAGACATCATCCCATTTCCACCCTTCCAGCCAGAGATGGCACCTCCACTGCTTTACAAATTCGGTTTATTTTAAACATATTTAACATATATGATTGATTTCAGAGAGGAATGGAGAGGGAGAAGAGATAGAACATCAATGATGAGAGGGAATCATTGATTGGCTGCCTCCTGCATGTCCCACACTGGGTATCGAGCCTGCAACTTAGTCATGTGCCCTGACCGCAAATCAAACCATGACTTCCTGGTTCATAGGTCGATGCTCAACCACTAATCCATGCTGGCTGGGCACAAACTCGTTTTTTATGTCACCCAGAAAGTAGGCCAGGAGGCAAGCACTGTAGACACTGACAGATCTTGGGAGGGTCAGATCAAGCTCTGGTGTCTGGAGGAAGATCAGTCGGTTTGATTCTCACCTTGCCACAAGTGAGGATGACAATTACAGGGAGCCAGTGAGGAGCATGGAGTGGGAGCGAGTACTTGTCTTGGACCATTCCTTTTAACCCCTCTGAAATTTTCCAAATTGGGGCTGGAATTTTCAGATAGATGGCTTGTTATGGAGAGACCTAAAGGCAGAGACATATTTCTGAGTACAGTCCTCAAGCTTCAAGACAGGGAAATCCTTAGATACCCAGAGGGGTTGGTATCAAGCAGGCATTTGGAGGTTCTAGAACATGAGACTTTACATGGGGAGAAGAGAGTAAAAAGTAAAAAAAAAAAACAAACAAACAACAACAACAACAAACAAACAAACCTCTGGGGTTCTAGGAGATGTACGGGATTCTAGTAAATGGGACAGTCCCGAGTTAGTGCTCACTCAATGGAAAATGCCATCCACTTCAATTGTTGGGAAAAAGAATGGGTTATTTAACAAATGTTTTGGGGATATCTGATTATTTGGGGGAAAGAGTTAGTACATCATACCACCTGCCAAAGTAAATTCCAGAGTTAAATCATACTAGCCTGATCAGTCAAGTTCTTGGTTGCAAACCACAGAATCTGATTCTAACTAACCAGCAGAAAAGGACTTTGTTGTCAGGCTAGTGGGATCTCACTGTGACTGGAAATGTGAAGTATCTACTTCAGGGAAAGGATAGGAACCAAGGGAAGCAGGCAGTCGGGATCATGCCACAGGACTGGCTTACTCAGGATGCCTTGACCACAGTCCCCTTCAGAGACTTGCCCCTGCACTTCTGAACGCCTGGCATCTGAGACCTCCAGGAATAATTGCTTGTCCCCCTGCAGTGCTGTAATGCTCAAGTTCCAAAGTCCAGAGGGAGAACTAGCAAAGGACAGGCAGACCTTGGGCCACATCCCTATGCCTAGTTGTCAGTGGATAGGGAGAGAGAATATCTGCCTCCATGCTTCTCAGGATTCTCTTCAGATTATCAGCGTGTTTGGATACTGAGCAACAAAACCCAAAGTGTCCCAGTTACAGTCACTGATGTTATTGGCTATGTACTAGCTAGCTGGGCAAACTGCTTTACATATATTGTTTCATTTAATCCTGAAAACAATCCTGTAAGTTGGAAACTATTATTATCCCCACTTTATACAGGAGGAAGCTGAAGATGCCTTTGGTCACACAGGTGGTAAGTAAGGGGGGTGGAGTTGAAATTTGGTCCTAGGTCCATCTGACTCCAGAGTGGTGAAGAATGGCAAACAATAAGGCCATAAGCAACTAGAAGAAAATAGATGAGTATTCCTCTGGTCTTAAGAGTAGGGGAAGTCTTTCTAGACATAAAAGTAAATGAATACATGATAAAGGACACAAAAATATAGACATGACTATATAAAAATATCAAATTTCTGCATTTTAACCTCCACCCATTTCTCCCACCCACCCCCAAATATTGGCAACCCCCAATCTGTTCTTTTCATCTATGAGCTTTTTAAAAGATTCCACATAAAAAGAAATCATATGGTATTTGTCTTTGACAAAAAAATCAACTTCTATATTTTAAAAATGTTAACACCACTAACAAAATTAGAAGGCCTACTACCAAGGAATATTTGCAATATATCACGAAGTGTTAGAATCTCTGATATATGAAGAAGACATACAAATCCATAAGAGAAAACAAACATTTCATTAGAAAACTAATAAAGGACCAGAATTGGCAATTCACAAAACAAGAAATACTAGTGACCAATAAACTAGGAAAAATATTCAATATTACTAGAGAAGCACAAATTCAAATATTGAGATATCAATATACAATTTTTTACCCATCAAGTTGGTAAATACATATATAAACATTTTAATACTTGTTTATTTATTTATACATATAATACTCTGTCAGTAAGAGTTCAGGGAAGCACATTTTAAAAATCAGCTTTATTGAAGGATAATTTAGCTATAATTAACCACATTTATTTAAATTATGCAATTTAATGAGTTTTGACATATATATTCACCCAAGAAAGCATGCCACAATCAAGATACAGAACATATTCACCATCCCCAAAAACTTGTTCATGCCCCTTTATAGTCCATCACTTCTTCCACCTCTGTCCCCAGGAGGTAACCATCAATCTTTTTTCTGTCACTACAGTTTCATTTGTATTTTCTAGAATTGTATGTCATGGGATTATACAGTATATAGTATTTTGGTCTGGTTTCTCTCAATCAGCATATTTTTCAGATTCATCCATGTGGTTGTATGTATCAGTAGTTTGTTCCTTTGCATTACTGAGTGGTATTTCCAATGTAATAAATATTTCATGTTTAATTCATTCGCCTGGTGATAGTCATTGGGTTATTTCCAGTTTGTGGCAACTAGGCTGTTTAAACAAAGCTAGTATGAACATTCTGGTGGGAGTGTAAATTACTGAAATACATCAGTTTGGTACCATATGTCAAAATATTAAAAATATGCATACCAAAATTACCTTAAGTCCAGAATTTGCTTCAAAGAGAATCAATGGAAGAAATGGGTGAGGGTGTAGGTGAAACAAGATTGGCCATTAGTCGATAGGTATTGAAATTAAGAAGTGGGTCATGGGAGTTTGTTATACTATTTTATTTTTGTATATGTTTGAAAGTTTCCATCATAAAATTTCAATACACATATTTCTTGATCCAGTTGTTCCTAAAATTATATATGCACAAAGAATATTCATAAGTTATTATATTTATAATAACAGTAAAAGAGTAAACAATCTAAACACAAGATTGAGTAAATAAATTATGGCACATTCATGAAATGGAATACTATGGAATCTTCAAAAATCATGTTTACAAAGTAAGAATACTTAATGACATTGAAAAATGCAGTATACAGCCTTGGCTGCTGTGGTTCAGTTGGTTGAGCGTTGTCCCGGTCAGGGCACATGCCCAGGTTTTGGTCTAATTCCTTGTCGGTGTGCATAAGGAAGGCAACTGATTGATGTTTCTCTCTCTCTCTCCCTCTCACTTCCTTCTCTCTAAAATCAATGAAAATGTATATTTTAAAAAAGAAAAATGAAATACACATTTTATATTAAAAATGTAGGTTACCAAAAAAAATAAAAAATAAAAATGTAGGTTACTGACTGGTGTGCCTCAATGGTTGAGCATCGACCTATGAACCAGGAGGTCACAGCTCAATTCCTGGTCAAGCCACATGGCTAGGTTGCAGGCTTGATCTACAGTGTGGGGTGTGCAGGAGGCAGCCAATCAATGATTCTCTCTCATCATTGATGTTTCTATCTCTCTTTCTCCCCCTTCCTCTCTGAAATCAATAAAGATGTATTTTTAAAATGCAGGTTACAAACCAGTTGAAGACAGTATGATTCCATTTTTATTTAAAATATATACTAAATACAAATAAAAGACTGGAATATTAATGATGGTAATGTGGTATGATTACAAATGAAATTTCTACAGTGAGAATGTGATACTGTTATAATATTTTAATGGAGAAAAAATAGTATTTCATTTCTTTTTCATACTTTGCACTTTTGTTCAGATTCTTTCCCTTACATTGTCTTATTTTTAGTCCTATAAGATCAATAGAAGTTTTTATATATATATATATTTCTACAGACCCAAAGTATTACATTCTCAGAACTGGATGGAACCTTAGATATTAAGACAGATTACCCATTGTTTAGATGAAAAAACTGAGGATCAGAAAGGGGAAGTAACCTGCCTAATGCTGTCACATACACAGAAAATGAGTGCTAGAGCCCAGCCAGCGTGGCTCAGTGGTTGAGCTTCAACCTATGAACCAGGAGGTCAAGGATAGATTCCTGGTCAGAGCACATGCCCAGGCTTAATCCCTAGTAGGGGGTGTGCAGGAGGCAGCCAATCAATGATTCTCTCTCATCATTGATGTTTCTATATCTCACTCCTTCTCCCTTCCTCTATGAAATGAATTAAAATATATATTAAGAAAATGAGTGCTAGAGCCAGGACTGGAAGTCAAGGCTCTGTGGCCAACTCTAGGAACCTTTCACTGTCTCTTAGAATGAAGGATCCCAGTTAAACCCAGTTCCTGACAGGGACTGTGACTACACATTCTTGAATAGGATGCCTCAAAGATGGGACGAGCCCTAGCTGGTTTGGCTCAGTGGATAGAGCATCGGCCTGCAGACTCAAGGGTCCCAGCTTCGATTCTGATCAAGGGCATGTACCTTGGTTGCGGACACATCCCCAGTAGGGAGTGTGCAGGAGTCAGCTGAGTTGATGTTTTTCTCTCATCCATGTTTCTAACTCTCTATCCCTCTCCCTTCCTCTCTGTAAAAAATCAATAAAATATATACTTTTTAAAAAAGATGGGACCACTGCCCTGACTTCTACTTTTAGTTCTGAACTTGGCCATAGACTGAACCCTCTCCCTTTTTTTAATCTGGGCTGGGGGCAATGGACCCCTCAACTTCACACAGAACAATCTCCCCAATCTAGGCAAGTCTGAATTCTGATCTGTGTTGCACAATGAGCCTTTTCTCTCCCTCCCTTCCCCCTCTTCCATCATACAAATCTGTATGGTTGAAAGGGGGACAGGATGGGCTGGTGTGGCTCAGTGATTGAGCATCAACCTATGAACCAGGAGGGCATCAGGCACATGCCAGGCTTTTGAGCTTGATCCCCAATATGGAGTGTGGAGGAGGCAGCTGATTAATGATTCTCCCATCATTGATGTTTCTATCTCTCTCTCTCTCCCTCTCCTTTCCTCTCTGAAATATAGAGAGAAAGAGAAAAGAAAGGGGAAGGAGTAGTATATGGGTGAATCAGTACAACCTCCTCCCCTCGAGGGTCAAGGGTTGTACTTTCTTATAGGCAGTCAGGCAGGCACCTTTTAACTAGAAGGGCAAGGGCAAGTCACAGCTCCTATAGAGGATGCTCAGAAGCCACGTTCTAAGTGGGGAGAGCCTGGCTTTTTTGAGAACATCTGTCTCACTAGTCCATGTGCCCATTTGGTGCTCTCAGCTTGCTCCAGCATAAGGACCAGGCCCAGAGGCCTTTCCCTAGGTCTCCGAGTTAGCTGAGGGGAGAGAGTGGCCAGGCTTAGGTCAGTTCTTGAAAGGCCTTTAGGAAACAGGGGTGGAACGCAGGGGCAGGGAGTCTTGAGAGCTGCTGTAGGTGCACCAGAAAAGATCACGAGAGGGGGTGGGGATGAGGGTAGGGGTCGGGCAGGGGGGAGAAAAGATGCGACCCCTGACGCCAGCCTAAAGAACTGGGGAGACAGAAAACAGTGGAGCATCCATTTCCATCACCTCTATTTCTGGAAGCTCTGTCAGAACTTCTCAGTGCTGGGAACCCCAGTAGAAGTGACTGGCACTGCCCCAAGAATAAGGAGGT
>PVJC01046510.1:0-13275 GCA_004026665.1 Murina feae
CCCACCCCGCTATTCTCATCCGTAGATGTACGATTATTATTCAGTCTCTTCCTGCACCCCCAACATCCTTTCCCCCAAAAAAATTGTCAGTCCAATCCCTTTCTATGCCTCTGATTCTATTCTATTCACCAGTTTATTCTATTCATCAGATTTTTTATTCACTTGATTTTTAGATTCCCTTGTTGATAGATATGTATTTGTTGTTCATAATTTTTATCTTTATTTTTTCTTCTTCCTCTTCTCAAAGGATACTTTCCGCATTTGATATAATACTGGTTGGGTGGTGATGAACTCCTTTAGCTTTTTTTTGTCTGAGAAGCTCTTTATCCAACCCTCAATTATGAATGATAGCTTTGCTGGGTAAAGTAATCTTGGCTGTAGGTTCTTGCTGTTCATCACTTTGAATATTTCTTGCCACTCCCTCTGGCCTGCAAAGTTTCTGTTGAGAAATCGGCTGATAGACGTATGGGTGCCCCCTTGTAGGTAACTGACTGCTTTTCTCTTGCTGCTTTTAAAATTCTCTCCTTGTCTTTTGCTCTTGGCATTTTAATTATGATGTGTCTTGGTGTAGTCTTCTTTGGATTCCTTTTGTTTGGGATTCTTTGCGCTTCCTGGTCTTGGAAGTCTATTTCTTTTACCAGGTAGGGGAAGTTTTCTGTCATTATTTCTTCAAATAGGTTTTCAATATCTTGCTCTTTCTCCTCTTCTGGCACCCCTATAATTCTGATATTGGTACGCTTGAAGTTGTCCCAGAGGCTCCTTACACTGTCTTCATATTTTTGGATTCTTTTTTCTTTTTGCTTATCCATTTGGGTATTTTTTGTTTCTTTGTATTTCAGTTCTTTGACTTGATTCTTGCATTCCTCTAATCTGTTGTTGGAACTCTGTATAATATTCTTTATTTCAGTCATTGTATGCTTAATTTCTAGTTGGTCCTTTTTCATATCCTCGAGGCTCTCATTAGATTTATTGTGGGTCTCACTAAATTTATCAGTGGTTTCTAGAAAATTCTTGAAAAACGGTAAAACCGTGGTTTTGAACTGTATATCCAGTCGTTTGTTTTCCTCCATTTCTGTCATTTGTGATCTGTTTCTTTGTCTCCGCATTTTGGCTGCTTCTCTGGGTTGATAGAGTGACTTTCTGTATTAGGTGATCACTGAGAAGAAATGACCTCCAATCCACTTGGTTATGCGAATCAGCTGTGTCTACAGTGGGAGAACTTCTGTGCTAGAGACATCTTATGGGGCAAGAGTTGCTTGGGTACGCCGGCACTTGTATCTCTAAGGAGGTGCTATTTTTAGCTTCTGCCTGGAGCTTCCCAGCCTTTTATATGCAAAAGCCTCTTCTAGCAGCTTGGGTGGGGCGGGGTCTCAGGGAGTCTACAGGGTGGAGCAACCAGCTATGGCCGCTTCTCAGCTCTGCTCTAAGAGGTACCAGGTCTCAAGCCGCTCTGGAGTTTCTCCCGGTGCCAGACGGTGCTAGACAGTCCAGCTCCTCCCCGTATGATTCTGAGTCCCCAGAAACTCGCCTGGAACTGGAGTTCTACTGTTCGTGGACGAAGTGTCCTATGGATTTCATTTAAACCAGTTGTTTGATGATGCTGTTTGCTTTAACTATAGTCATGCAACACATGATGGTGTTTGGTCAGCAACGGAGTTCCTGTATGACAGTGGTCCCCATAAGATTATAATGGAGCTGAAAAACCACTGTTGCTTAGTGGCGTCCTAGCTGTCATACTGTCATAGCACAACATGTTACAGTTACGATTGCCTAGGGTATCTAGTCAAGTAGCACACTGTGCAGCCTTGTAGCCTCGGAACAACGGACTGTACTTCCCAGCCTGGACGTTCAGTAGGCTACACCATCTAGGTCTATAAGTGCACTCTGATGGCCACACAACAACAAAATCACCTATTGATGCATGACTCTATGGCCTTCCTGATTTTTAAATGTTTAATATTTTTCTGATTTCACTGAATTTCCTGATTATCAATGGCATGATTAGAGTCTGATTACAATATAGTTGATAAAGAAATGTGCTTTTCTGTGCATGTGTGAACATTTTATGGTGACAGCTAGAATTATAAATGATAACATAGAACATTTCAGATCTTTAGAAATTTTATATAATTTCTAGAGCATACTATTTTGGTAGTAATAAATGCTTACAAATACAACATAATTATTATTTCTTATTTGACAAAGCTTCCCTTGTATATTAGCATGTCAAACAGGCCTAATTATTTTCATTTCCCTCATTTAGAAAGAGAGAAAGATCATTTTAAATGTTTCAAGGATCATCTTAAAAAATCTCAAAGTTATTTTCAGGTAAAAGAAAATACTTTAATTTTTAAATTTTGGTAAGTTTGTCAAACAGTGTCAAAAGTTTTAAAACACTTGATCAAATAAAATCATAGGTTTCTGTGAAACAATCCTTAGTTATCCATTAATCATGGTGACTTCACAGGCAAATACAGGAAGTTAAATAGTTGTAAGCAGAATTTGGCTCTTTTAGTATTGGTTTACATAAGCAATCAAATACTTGATGATACAGAGCAAAGGCAATCATTTTAATAAAACACAAAATCTTTGCTTTCTCTTTATCATCTCTTACTAAGAGCATGCCAGTTGCGCCTGGCCAGCATGACTCAGTGGTTGAGTATTAGCCTATGAACCAGGAGATCATGGTTCATTTCCCAGTCAGGGCACATGCCCAGGATGTGGGCTCAATCCCCAATGTGGGATGCGCAGAAGGCAGAAGATCAATGATTTTCTCTCATCATTGATGTTTCTCTCTCCCTCTCCCTCTCTAAAATCATTTTAATGATTTGGTCAGCAATGGAGTTCATGTATGACAGTGGTCCCCATCTAATCTAATAAAAAAGTAATATGCAAATTGACCACCACTCCAAGACACCCAGGCCACGCCCACCAACCAAACCATGCCCACCAGCCAATCAGAGCAGCTGTATGCAAATCAACCCAGCCAAGATAGTGGCCGGCAGCCATGGAGCTGGAACAAGCAGGAGGCTTCCATTGCAACTGCCTGACTAGGCTGGCAGACCTCTGCTCAAGCCACAATGTTCCAATTATAGAAGCCACAGAGCTGAAGCAAACAGGAGGCTTCTGTTGCCTGCCTAGGCCTCCACTCAAGGTAACAAAGTTTCAATTATAGAAGATAAATAAACCCCAGAAACCTGATTCCAGCCAGCCTCACTGGAACGTTGGGTCAATGGGAGCTGTGGGCAGCCTGAAAACAGCCCTCAGCACTTCACCCAGGCTGGCCATACCCTCATGGGCTGAGGGTTCCCACTGGGGGGGCTTGGCCAGCCTTGCAATCAGCCATCAGCCCCTCACCCAGGCTGGCCAGGCACACCAGCAGGTGGACATCCCCCGAGGGATCCCAGACTGCAAGAGGGCACAGGCTGGGCTGAGGGACCCCCCCGAGTGCACAAATTTTTGTGTACCGGGCCCCTAGTAAGGTTATAATGGAGCTGAAAAACCACTATTGCTTAGTGGCGTCCTAGCTATCATAATGTCATAGCACAACATGTTACAGTTACAATTGCCTAGAGTATCTAGTAAAGTAACACATTGAGCATTTTTTAAATTTTAAAAAATTTAAATTTTTTTAAAAAGAGCTTACCAGTTATAAAGGAGAACTTTGTCCTTTTAGCAGATAAAAGAACATGTTTTATTTTTACATAAGTATATTGTTGATTCTAAAGCTTATAATTTATATAGTATAATAAATTTATTCAGTCCTATACAGCTTGATCATACACAACATTTTTCCTCTTAGGATTTCTTTTCTTGTACAACTTTCCTTTGTCATTTTCTCAAAAAATCCATTTTCATACCTTATACCTTCTTTTACTAAAAACATATTTTTTTCTTGCATTCAAAGTTGTTTCCCTTATTATTCCTAATAATTTTAATTACATATATTGGAATTTCTACCCATTAAAACCTCAATTTCTAATGAATACCAAGTAAGCCATTCTGAACTGATACATCAGTTTTTATTTTTAGATTAGGGGTCCCTCAGCCTGGTCTGTGCCCTCTCACGATCTGGGACCCCTTGAGGGATGTCCACCTGCTGGCTTAGGCCTGCTCCCCAGGGGATCAGGCCTAAACTGGCAGTCAGACATCCCTCTGACAGCCTGGGAGCCCTTGTGGGATGTCCACTTTCCAGCGGGGAGCAGGCCTAAGCTGCAGTCGAACATCCTTAGCGCTGCTGAGGAGGCGGGAGAGGCTCCCACCACCACTGCTATACTGGCAGCTGGTGCAGGGGGCAGCTCCTGCATTGAGCGCCTGCCCCCTGGTGGTCAGTGTGTGTCTTAGTGACAAGTCATTCCCAGTAGTTCTGCTGTTAGGGTCAATTTGCATATTACCTTTTTATTGTATAGGATTGGCAAATTTATTAATATATTTCATAATTTCAAGAAACACATGTACTTATAATAGTACAATCTTTCAGTGTGACATGTTTACTAACAAACCCAAATTTATCTTTTAGTTTCTCTGTAGTAAGCCAAAAGTAGATAGTTATTTAACAATTAATGTTCCAGTATTTTATCTTATTTGAAAATGATCTGAATATTCAGTTGCTTCCATTAGTTAATTTAGCTAGCAAAATTTTAAACTTTCAAGTTAGCAAAAGATTTTAAAAACTATTTTTAAGTACATATAATTGTTGCTAAAAATTTTTACCTAAAAACTATTTGTCCAGCCCTAACTGGTTTGACTCAGTGAATAGAGTGTCAGCCTGCAGACTGAAGGGTTCCAGGTTCGATTCTGGTCAAGAGCATATACCTTAGTTGTGGACACATCCCCAGTAGGGGATGTGCAGGAGGCAGCTGATAGATGTTTCTCTCTCATTGATGTTTCTAACTCTCTATCCCTCTCCCTTCCTCTCTGTAAAAAAAAAAATCAATAAAATATATATATATATATTTTAAATCAATAAAAAATATTTTTTTAAAAACAACTATTTGTTCATACCTATGTATTTTACTTGTTCTCAATAATATGTTTGGATTACCCACAAAAATTTTATGAGATGTTAAACCAAGTCATCCATCATTCTAAGTTATTTTTGTTGATAAATTTGTAATCCTAGGTAGGTAAAAGTATTACATTTAATTCTGATAACTCTAAAGATTTGCCTATTTTAATTAACTTTAACACCAAATATTATTCCAGAGCCTGAAAAACATTTTGGTTACTTTTTGTTTTATTTCTTCATTTACAAAAGTGCCTAATTTTTAAGTTAATTAAACAGAGCTTTTTACAAACCAATTTAGTTAATATGCTCTGAAGGCAGACACATATCCATATATATAATCAGATGTAACCAGAGACCTGGTAGTTCCATTTTTAAAATTTCAGCCATGAGTCAGTACAATAAGGCAAAATTCACGAATTTATTACAATTGGAATAAGTTAAGTTTATTTGTTCAGGTGGCTAAGGCTCTTACTATTTTTAGAGAAGAACTTTAATATTTGTATTTGTCCTTGACAAACAATTTTTAAGAAAACAGGTACAGGGAAGAGGGGGATGGTGTGCGTAGGTGAGGGAACCTTTTCAACTTGTGCTTCAATTACTTGTATCATGCTAAGTGAAATAAGTCAGTCAGAAGAAGACAAATATCACATGATCTTACTCAAATGTGGAATCTAAGTAACAAAATAAACTGATGAATGGAGTGGATCCAGAGGCATGGAACAGTGTGGAATCTCAGAGGGAAGGTGGGTGGGTGGGAAGTAACCAACCAGGGACCTTGTATGCATATATGCATGGGCCATGGACACAGACAATGGGGCAGTGAGGGCCCAGGGTTGCGGGCAGGGGCAGGCTGGAGGGGTCAGTGGGGGGGGGGGGAGACATATGTAATACTTTCAACAATAAAGAATTTTAAAAATAAATTAATAAAAGGCTGTCCTTTCCGGTTGCTCAGTGGTTAGAGCGTCAGCCCCAGACTTGCTTCATTGGGGCTTTGGCGCTTCAGTGCTCGCCAAGTCTGCCCCTTGAGTACATCACTTGTGGATGTAGTAGGGTTGTAATCTGCATGGTCTGAAGCTGACCACCAGGTGCATTGGCTCTGGAGCCTGCTGAGAGGTGCAAAGTCATCTACTGCCTGTGCTCTGCCTGGTGCTACCCGGCAAGAATTACAGAAAGATCTGCAGATGGCTGCTACTTGTGTTGATCTTGGAGGTATTCAGGAGAGGCCAAACTGTGAGGCAAGGCAGGCTGCTGCTAGAGCTGGGCCTGGGGCCACTTACCAAGAGATATGGGGCATACTGAGTCCAGCTTGTTTGAGAGATATTTGGAAGCCTGAGCCAGGACAGGCCATTCATATGGAAAAGCCACTGCAAACAGCTTGGGTGGGGCAAATTGGGTGGGGTGGGGTCTCAAGGAATCATCAGGGTGAGTGGGCAAAAAGTGTAGGCCAGGTTGATGGAGACTCAGATTTGGCTCCTGCCAGTCAGCACTGTGGTGGGGAAATCTCATCAAAAGAACAATAACCTCTGCCAGTACTTCTGTCTGGGAGAAAGCTGCCCCTCCCCAGCCCTCACCCTGATGCCATACAGTTCATTTCATGCCAGAATGTCCGTCATCTTTCGAGCTGCCGCCCCAGCGCTAGAGCTCAGAGAGTAAGTCTGTATAAGTCTATGCACCAGGTCTTTAAGAGGAATACCTGGAACTGCAGCCACACTCCATCTTGGCCACAGTACCAGCTGGTTTCCATGGCCATAAATTTTAAGGACTCCTCTTCCCAGCACTGAAATCCTGGGCTGAGGGTCTCATGTGGCACTAGAACCCTTCGCTCACCAAGAGGGAACTCTGCAGCCGAGATATTCCTCCTGATTTTTAACCACAATGTGCGTGCGGTACTAGCTTGTTCCACATCTCTACTCCTCCTATCAATCTTGACATGGCTTCTTCTGTATATCCTTAGCTGTAGGACTTCTGTACAGCTAGATATCAGGTGGTTCTAAATGATGGTTGTTCTGTAGTTCAGTTGTAATTTTGTGTGAAGATGCGAGTACTGCATAATGCTGTTAAATTTATAGGGAAATAAGTATGGACAGAGTGTTTCTGATGACCAAGACATAAAATAAATGTTGAGAAACCACAGAACCCTATGTAACCCTTCTATGAATTGAGTGTAAATGCCCAGTGCTGTCAGATTGATGCATCCTACTATATAGATATTTGCAATGTTTTAGGACTCAGTGACCTTTGAGGATGTGGCTGTGAACTTCACCCTGGAGGAGTGGTCTTTACTAGGTCCTTCACAGAAGAAACTCTACAGAGATGTGATGAGGGAAACTTTCAGGAACCTAGCCTCTATAGGTAAGAACGACAACTTTGTTACTTAATTTGTCAATTAGAGATCAAGTATTTTTTTATTGCTTTTGCTGCATCCCAGAAGTTTTGACATGTCATATTGTCATTCTCATTTGTCTCTATCTTTTGATCTCACCTTTTATTCTTTGACCCTGTCAATTTTCTTAGCAGCAAGTTGTTTAATCTCCACATATTTGTGGGGTAGGTTTTTTGCTTTCTTTTTGCAGTTGATCACTAATTTTAAAGCACTGTGGTTGAAGAATATGTTGGTATGAGTTCAGTCTTCTTTTTTTTAAAGATTTTGTACTGGTTTTTAGAAAGAAGAATGGGAGAAGGAGGTAAACATTGATGTGAAAGCGAAAAATCAATTGACTGCCTCCTGCCCACCCCCTTAATGGGGATCGAGCCAAAACCTGGGCATTTCCCCCAACCGGGAATTGAACCAGCAACTGAGCCAGCAACCTCTCCGTGCATGGCACAATGCCTAACCAACTGAGCCACATTGGCTAGGGCAAGTTTAATCTTCTTAAATTTGTTGAGGCTAGTTTTGTGACCCAACATATGGTCTATCCTTGAGATTCTTCCATGTGCACTGGAGAAGAATATATAAGCTAATGTCCTGGGATGAAAGGCTCTGGAAATGTCAATTATGTCCATTTCATCTAAAGTGTCATTTAAGGCTGATATTTCTTTATTGATTGTCTGGTTGGATGATTTACCTATAATTTTTATTGATTTCAAGGAGAAACATCAATGATGAGAGAGAATCGTTGATTGACTGCCTCCTGCATGCCCCCTATTGGGGATTGAGCCCACAACCCAGGCATGTGCCCTGACCTCCTAGTTCATAAGTCAACACTCAACCACTGAGCCACACCGGTCAGGCTATAATTGTGTTTTTTACAGTTTTTCCCTTTAGTTCTCTTAGTAGTTACTTTATATTTTGGTGCTCCCTAATTGGGTGCATATATATTGAAAAGCATTATATCTCCTCTTTTAAAATTTCATTTATTTACTTATTTTTATTTTTCTTAATCCTCACCCAAGGATACTTTTTTCATGGATTTCTAGAGAGAGTGGAAGGGAGGGAGGAGATGGGGAGAAAAACACTAACATAAGAGAGAGACATCAATTGGTTGCCTCTTGCATGCACTCTTACTGGGAACCTGCATCCAAGGTAGGTGCCCTTGACCAGGAATTGAACCCACAACCTTTGGGCCCATAGGCTGATGCTCTAACCACTAAGCAAAAACAGCCAGAGTAAGAACTGTTATATCTTCTTGAGGTAGTTTCTCCTTTCTCTATATATAAAAGTCTAAGTGATCATTTGACCAGCTGACCGGCCAGTACATATGATGCCAGTACACTGACCACCAGGGGGCAGATGCTCAATACAGGAGCTTCCAAGCTGTGGTGACTTGGCAGGGGAGGTTCTCAGGTGATGCACCCCGGAACCAGAGAGAAGGAAGCCTGATTCCTCACGGGGCCGCATGATTCCAACTTCTGCTGTGGTTGACCGAATCTGGTTTACTCCCAGGCTGAGGTTCTTCTAATTAATTTATTTTTCAATGTGCATGAATCTATGCACAGGGCCACTAGTATCATTATAAAATGTCCATCTTTGTCACTCATTACCTTTCTTATCTTGAAATCTATTTTGTCAGATATAAGTATGGCTATATCTGCTTTTCTGTGGATGCTGTTTGCTTGGAGAATCATTTTACACCCTTTTACTATGAGTCTGTATTTGTCTTTGCAGCTCAGATGTGTCTCCTAAAGGTAGCATAAAGTTGGGATTTGTTTTTTGATCCTCTGATACTGTGTGCCTCTTTATTGGTGAGTCCAGCCCATTGACATGTAGGGTAATTATTTATTGTCTGTGGTTTTCCTGTAGCCATTTTATCCTTTGTTTTCTAGTAGCTCTGTGCCTCCATGGGTTCTTTTTACTTTTTTAATCTTTATTGTTGAAAGTACTACATGTGTCCTCTTTTTCCATTGGTTCTTTTCCTTTGTGTTTCTCTCAATTGTTTTTGTTCAGTGATTTTTTTCCCCTTCTGTTTCCTCTTTTTAAAAAAAACTATATTTTATTGATTTTTTACAGAGAGGAAGAGAGAGGGATAGAGAGTTAGAAACATTGATGAGAGAGGAACATTGATCAGCTACCTCCTGCACAATCCCTACTGGGAATGTGCCCGCCACCAAGGTACATGCCCTTGACTGGAATCGAACCTGGGACCCTTGAGTCCGCAGGCTGATACTCTATCCACTGAGCCAAACTGGTCAAGGCTGTTTCCTCTTTTTTTAAGTTATGTGTCTCAGTTTTGTTTTTTGCTTTTTGGTGTGGTCACGATTAGGTTTATTTATGTAAAAGAAAGTTTCATATATATAGTAGCCCTTTCTCTTCTGAATGCATCTAATCTCCATCCCCCTTTGCAAATTCAGACCTTAACTATACTCCTTTGTCACAAATTATTTCTATTTACTCTGTGAGTTCTTACTGAATTGCAGTAGATATTGCCTTCTTTCTCTATTTTAATGCTATTACCTCCTTTAACCTTTATGTGACATTTAAGTGTATAATACCCTAGTCTAAAAAAGGGTTGTAATATCCTGCTTCTGTGTGCATGTTGGTGATCTTACTCATAGTTTTGTGACCTTTTGTTCTTTGTTTCAGGTATTATAACCCCTTGAATATTTCCTGTAACACGGGTTTTCTTGTGGTTTATTCCCTCAGCTTCTGAATGTCTGGAAAAGTCTGTATTTCTCCTTCATATCTAAAGGATAACTTTGCTGGATATATTATTCTTGGCTGTTAATTTCTCTCTTTTGAGAAATTGCCTATTACCAGACAACTGTGGCCATACCTCTATGCTATGTCCTTGCACAGGTCACTAGCTTCAGCCACAGCACATACTGACTATTCTTGCAGGAATGCTCATTATATCTCTCTGTACCCTCTGCTGAAGGGAATGTCTGTGGCCACTTGATTTCTCTCCTCTCTGGACTGAAACCTGCAGTGGGTTTCGAGCTGTGAGCTCGAGGCTCTGTCTCTGGCACCGTCTCAGCTCTTCTTTCTTTCCACCTTTCCAGTTTTCTCCCACTTCCCACCTTCATATGTCTCATTATTTGATCTCTCAGACCTGTTTGTGCGTTGAGCAGCGAGTCCTTCATTGAATTATAGCTGTTCAAATTGTGGAAACTTTAAGGGGAGAAACCAAGGGGACCTCTCATGCTGCCATTCTTCTGACCAAGAACAAGTATTTCTTGCATAACAGTGTTATTTCAAGATGTGGAAAAATGAGTATATTAGTAAATAAACTAAGCATGGTAACAACTCATCATGGACTTAGGATCTAATAATTTTTCTCTAACTTCTAATAATTTGGAATTGTTTTTTCTAGGTATGCATTTAGAGAAAAAATGGGAAGATCATAACATTAAATATCAGTACAACACCCAGGGGAGAAAACTACGGTGAGTCACTCGATAAACAGCATTGTTCCACATTAGAATTCTAGTATGTCATGGATTTATAATTATTTTATTTATTTTAATTTTTTATGTTTATTTTTTATTACATATTTTTATTGATTTCAGACAGGAAAGGAGAGGAAGAGAGAGATAGAAACATCAATGATGAGAGAGAATCATTGATTGGCTGCCTCCTGCATGCCCCCTACTGGGGATTGAGCCCATAACCCAGACATGTGCCCTTGACTGGAATCAAACCTGGGACCCTTCAATCCACAGGCTGACACTCTATCCAGCTAGGGCTGTCATGGATTTTTAAAAACAAGCAAATAAAACAATTTCTACTTCAATTTATTTACCCTTAACCTCACATATTAATATCGCTGTTTTCATAATAATCAAGGTCTAGTCCTTTTACAGAGCATTTAGTATATTGAAAAATTCATAAAGGACAAAAAACCTTCACTTTTGTTATAAATTATAAAAATGTAATCCAATATCCTACTAATAAATAGGAAATTAACAAAGAAATCACTAATAATGCTTCTCATTTTTTACAGAAGTTATATGGTAGAAAAACTCCATGAAAGCAAAGGAGATAGTCAGTGTGGAGAAACCATCAGCCAAATTCCAAATCCTGATCTGAACAAGATAACTACTTCTGGAGGACAATCACTTAAATGTAGGGTGTGTGGAAAAGACTTTGTGCGTCATTCATCCCTGAATATACACATCAGATCTCACACTGGACATAAACCTTATGAGTATCACAAATATGAGGATAAGCCATATAAATGTAAGGAATGTGGGAAAGCCTTCAGTTACCACAAATCTGTTCACAGACATGAAAGGACTCACACTGGAGAGAAACCTTATGAATGTAAGGAATGCGGGAAAGCCTTCATGTGGCTCCCAACCTTTCACACACACATGATAACACACACTGGAGATGCTCCTTATAAATGTAAGGCATGTGGGAAAGCCTTTAGTTCTTCTACTTCATTTCGAGCACATGAAAGGATGCACACTGGAGAGAAACCCTATGAATGTACACTGTGTGGCAAATCCCTGAAATCTCTTCTAGGTTTGCGTATACATGAACGAAATCACACTGGAGAAAAACCCTATGAATGTAAGCAATGTGGTAAAGCCCTCAGTTGTCCCAGTTCTTTTCGAAGACATGAAAGGACTCACACTGCAGAGAAACAATATGAATGTGAACAGTGTGACAATACCTTCAGTTCTCCTCTAGGTTTACAAATACATGAAAGAATTCACGCTGGAAAGAAGCCCTATGAATGTAAAGAATGTGGTAAAGCTTTCATTTCTCTCTCAAGCATTCGAACACACATGATAACACACACAGGAGAAGAACCTTATAAATGTAAAGAATGTGGTAAGGCATTTGTTTGTCCCAGTTCTTTTCGATCACATGAAAGGACTCACACTGGAGCAAAACCATATGAATGTAAACAGTGTGGTAAAACCTTCAGTTGGCCCAGTTCCTTCCGAATACATGAAAGAACACACACTGGAGAGAAACCTTATGAATGTACAGAATGTGGGAAAACCTTCATTTATCGTACAACCTTTCAAGGACACATGAGAAAGCATACTGGAGAGAAACCCTACAAATGTAAAGAATGTGGGAAAGCCTTCATTTCTTCCTCAAGTGTTCGAACACACATGATAATGCACACTGGAGATGGGCCTTACAAATGTAAGGTATGTGGGAAAGCCTTCAATTTTCCTAGTTCATTTAGGGTACATGAAAGAACTCACACTGGAGAGAAGCCCTATGAATGTAAAGAATGTGGTAGAGCCTTCAGTTGTTACACATCATTTCGAACACATGAAAATACTCATACTGGAGAAAAACCCTATGAATGTAAAGAATGTGGAAAAGCCTTCATTTATCGTACTACCTTTCGAGGACATGTGAGAATGCACACTGGTGAGAAACCATACCAATGCAAAAAATGTGGAAAAGCCTTTAGTCGTCCCAGTTCCTTTAGAAGACATGAAAGATCTCATACTAAATAGAAACTTCTTGAATATAAGCCATGTGGACAAAGACATCAGTTGGCCTTCATTTTTACATGTGAAAACTCCCACTGGAATGAAACCCTGTAAATATTAGTAATGTGAGAAAGCCTGATATAAATTAATCCATGCATAATGTTCTGGAACACTGTAATATGAAAGAATTATTATAAAAGTTATAAATGTATTGTCTTTATTAGGGCCTCATTTTTATTTTTATTTTATTTTTTTTTTTAATTTATTTTTATTGTTCAGATTATTACAGTTGTTCCTCTTTTTTCCCCCATAGCTCCCCTCCTCCCAATTCCCACCCCAACCTCTGACCTTGCCCCCCCCATTGTCCTCATCCATAGGTGTACAATTATTGTCCAGTCTCTTCACGCATCCCCAACACCCTTAACCCCCAA